>PVJO010000825.1:0-204463 GCA_004026905.1 Hystrix cristata
AAAAAACTAAAACTAGACATTCCTTTCAATACAACTATTCCCCTTCTAGGTATCTTCCCACAAGAGTTAAAGACATCATATTACAGTGATACATGCATACCCGTGTTTGTAGCAGCTAAATTCATAATAGCTAAATCTTGGACACAGCCTGTATGCCCATCGACAGATGAACGGATAAAGAAAATGTGGTATATGTACATAATAAAGTACTATTCAGCCATAAAGTAGGATAGATTTGACTCATTTGTAGGCAAGCGGATGCATCTTCAGGCCATAATGCTAAGTGATATAAATCAGACACACAAGCTTAAATATCGCATGGATTCTCTTATATGAGAAAGCCAAAATATAAATAACTTGAAGAACAAAATAAAAGATTATAAGAAACAGAGAGGTAAACATTTTGCAGGTGTGAAAGGGATATAGAGGTGGAGGGAGAGGGGAGGGAGAGACGGGGAGGTAAAAAGGATTAAGATGAGTTATGTACATGTAACAACTCCCAATGGTGAATGCATTCAATATGTGTCACACACATGTATTAATAAAAAAAGAAAGTGACAGGGGGCCTGCTCACCCCTACGCACCCAGGGGGATTTTTCAACTATGCTAGGGATTGGCCAGTGGCCCCACCCAGTCATTCTGCTAAGGACCCCTGGAGATCTACTCTGAGCATGGCCTAGGCTTGGGGTCATGTGCCTGCCTGCATCCCAGCCCACCAGCTCATTGGGCCTTGCTTGCAGGCAGAAGACGGATGCAGGCTCTGTGAATTTCACCTGGGCTCTGGAATTGGCCTTCCCTACCCCACTGCGGCAGCTGGGCTGAGCTCTAGCCAGCCAGCATAAGCCTGGGGCTCAGTGGGCCACTGGGCCTAGAAAGGCCTGTAGAAGCAGGGCTTGGGGATAGAGCCCTGCTCTGCCAGGCTCAGTGCCTCTAACACACAGCTGCAGTGACACACAGTGACTCTCGCTACCCGGGAGATCAGAATTCAAGATCAATGTGTCTCAGGGCTGAGTCCTTCTGGAATCCAGAGTGAATCTGTCTCCTGGTCTCTCCCGGGACCCAGAGGTCATCTGTGTGCTGTGGCAGCTTGGGAACCATGGAGAACTGGTGTCTGGCTCCCTCCCCTGCCTTCTGCATGTTCAGCAGCTCCATCCGTACCACCATGGGCTGACCTCCTCCAGCATGCATACCTGTGACCATTTAGACAGGCCAGGTGACCAATCTTAGGATGTGGTGAGGCCCCTCTTTCATCTGAGAGCAGTTTGGAGCATCCACACTGTGCAGGCAAGGCAACAGGGGCAAGGCTATGAGGTGATCCCCTACTTCTCGGGGCAGCTTCTGTCCCCTCCTTCACTGTGCTGCAGCAGCCTGGCCTACTGTCCTAAAGACCCTTGTCCTGCCCTGTCCAGCCACCCTTGCCTCTGCCCCTCTGCCCCTTCCTGGCCTCTGCTAGCTGCTGCCTGGTGCTCCGCACACCCACCCTCTGACCTCAGGCCTGTGAGACTGGGACTCATCCCATACTCCCTCCTCATCTCCCCAGTAGATGGGCCTTCTAGAGGAAGGAGCTCCATCAAGGATGCCTCTCTGAGTCCCAGTGCCAGGGATAGGCCTGGCGCCCAGAAGACCCTAGAGTGTCAACCAGGTGTCCTCTAAGATATGTCCCCGGCACAGGTCCCATCCCCAACCTGGCACTCCAGTCTGCCTCAGCACAAGTTCCTGTACCCTAAAGGCCTCGGCCACACCAGTCACTCACATAAATTAATATTCCCATCTCTGCTGACTCATGGGTGAGAACACTGGGGCTCCTGCCAGCGGCCGCCGCCCCCGGCCCGCCAGAGAACAGGGCTTCACCCTGTGGAGACGGTGCCATGAGCTTGAGGTGCCGCCAGCCACCCCCATCTGTCTGTGCCAAGTCAGGGGCCCTGTGTTGGCATCGCTCCTGCATCTAGAGCCTCCAGGTCTATTCCATCTGCAATCTTATTTGGGCCCTATGAGGAGACAGTGGCCCCTGCCTCATTACAGATAAAAAATTGAGGCTGGGAATCAGAGGAATTTGCAAATCCAAGTTTTCTCCGGGTTCTGACACTGCAGGAATCAGGCCATTTGCCTGGAGGGCACTTTCTGCCACACTGGTGCCCAAGGCTGCCTCCACCACTCCTCTGCCCACTGCATGCTTGGGAAGAAGGCTCAGCCTGGGGACCCAGGGTCCCTCTTCTGGAACAGCCTGGGGAGATCAAGGCTCTGGTCCCCAACCTAGTAAACTTGGGGACACTGCAACCCAAAGAGGTCATTTCACAGAGTAGGAAACTGAGGCCCACACAGTGCCTGCAAAAGGAAGGTGGAGAACTCTCTCCCCAGCCTTGGCCCTGGGCTCTGCTTCAGCCCCAACAGGCCCCTAGAGTGGGCCTGGGCCTGCAGCCCCACTGACTAGAAGGGCAAGCTGGGTTATCAGGCTCTCCCTATCCCTAATTCATGGTCCAGAGGGGAGACAACCTGGGCATTTAGAGCAGAAGGCAGGAGTGGAGAGGGACAGGGGTCTGATAGCAGGTGGCTCCCACACTGCACTTCGGCCTGCGCTGTGACCGCAGCCAGCCTATTTCTTCCTCTGTAAGACAAGAAAGCAAGGCTCCCACAAAGAACTCAGAGGGCTGGAAGGGACTAGGCAATGTCACTGTCCTGAGCTTTCACCTGGCTTGGGGATAGAGGCCTGCTCTGCCAGCCTCAGAGCCCAGTCTGAGGTGGAAATGGGAGGAAAATCATGCCACCCAGGCTCTGCCAGACAGGGCTCAGGGGCTCTGTCCACGAGTTACACCCTAGGACTTTCAGAATGAAAATAGAAAATTTTTGCATAAGGATTATTTATTTATTTATGTATTTATTTTTTGGTGCTGGGAATCAAACTCAGGGCCTTGTGCTTGCGAAGCAAGCACCCTAATTTCTGAGCTAAATCCCCAGACCTTGGCATAAGGATTAAACCCAAGGTCACACACACACTGGGCAAGTGCTCCACCACTGAGCTATACCCCCAGCCCTTTTGATTTATTTTATTTTGCGATAGGATCTTGCTAAGTTGCCCAGGCTGGCCTCACACTTCCAGTCTTCCTGCCTCAGCCTCCTGATTGGCTGAGATTACAGATATGTGTCACTATGCCAGTCTGGATTTGTTTTACAATTTCACATTCTATGAAAATCTATTTGGAGTATGCTCTAACTTTTAACAAGGATTTAAGATCTGCCGTGGCACCCCGTGTATATCAATGATTGGCAGTATTATTTTTAGCAAACATTTTATATGTCTCCTTTTGAATTAGAAGTTCCTGAATGTCACAGAAGAGCTAGGACACAGAGAAGAGGGAGCAGAGAGGGTGGACCTGTCTGGTCAAGGTGCGACCAAGGGTACCTCACGGCTTACCAAGAGCAAGGCAATGAACCAGAAGCAGGAGCACCTGGGCGGTAGATGCGATGCTATCAGGCAGCTGAGATGTTAATTACCGCCCTGGCCATCATGCCAGCTCCTCCAAAGGTGCTGTTTATCCCTGATTCTTCTTACCTCTGCCCTGCCCAGGCAGGCCTTGCTGGGAAGGATGGGCTGTTCTCTCGTGCACGGCCGACGTAAACAGGCAAACAGGTGTTGGGACACACAGCTTCATGCAATCCAGCCAAGGACCAGGCAACTGTTCAGCTGGGAGTGCCTGCTCCTGGGATGAATGTTGCCCCCCCCATTTAAAGAAGAGGAGCACTCCTGGGAGGGTCACAGAAGGCCCCAGTCCAGCTGGGCATGGTGACACATGCCTGTAATCCTGGCATTCTGGGAGGCTGAGGCAGGAAGTTCAAAAGTTCGAGCCAGTCTGAGCAATTTAGCAATTTAGCAAGAACCTATCTCAAAAAAAAAAAAAAAAAATCTCAAATAAGCAGTTGGGGCTAATCCCTACACACACACGTGCGCACACAAGACGCCAGTACCCCAGTGATATCACTGTCAGGCCTGGGAGGGCCAGGGCTGGGGGACTTGAGGGTGCTGTGAGGCTAGCTCTGACTGCAGCAATGGCAACAGGTCTAAACGCTGCTTTTTCCCCTGACCCAGGGCTTTCTCTGTTGTGTGGCACAGGGTGAACTGGGTGCCATCTCTGGGATCGGCTTGCATCTGTTGGAGTTGGTCACCTGCAGCAAGGCTGAGTCCTCCCCTGCCTGGTTGGGGTCAGCCCAGAAAGCGTGGGGCTGCCTGCCTGATGCTTCTTTTTCTGATCCCCATCCCAAAGCACATGCAGGCACATCCACTTCTGCCCTGGGCCTTGGCCTCTGCTGGCCCCTGCTGAGCACACCCTCCCTTGGCAAGCTCTTACGCATCCTTCCTATGGCTTGGCTGCCTTCTTCTAGTCCAGGAGGCTTTCTCTTTCTTGGAGCCCCCTGCACTCCACACTCCTGTGGCACCCTGTCCTCATCCCCATTACAACATTAATCCTGCTGGGGGTGGTCATCATCGCAGTTCATGCCCATTTTGCAGGGGCCACATCTGCAAGCTCTCTAGCGCACATCCAGACCCCATAGAAAACCTCCTCCAGGAAGGCTCATGACTGATGTGGCAGTCACCAGCATGGTTCCTGGGAGGAGGTGAGGCAGACAACGACCTGGGGTCAGGATGCAAACAATCAGGGCATCACTCACACACTGATGTCCTGTTATCCACACAGACTCCCTAAGAAGGAGCCACAAATGGGAGAACAGACTCAGAGAGGTATGCAGTCAGGCTAAACATCACACTGGCACCGGCAATCCAGCTTTCTGTGGATCCCAGGACACCTCACACCTCCTCAGACCCTGCTTCCCAGCACCAAGCTGAGGACAAACTGGACTCACACCTTTGCCAAGGACCAACACACTGCTACTCCCAACATACACGTATACACACATACTTGCTACCAGTTCTGGCATCCCTGCCAGAAGATGCCAGGAGCACTCAGGTACACACAGGTGCATGAGCATCGGTGTGTCTAACTACAGGCTCCCAGATCACCACGCGCCTCTCAGCCATGTCTGCCCGTGTCCAGCCCAGGTGTATGCACAGGGACAGGATGGCCGGGAGTGGAGAGCTTTCAGGTCAGGCTGGGCCAGGGTCACGGATGTGGCATATGACTGGAAAAGAGGGCTCAGGCTTTGAGTAGGAACTTGTGTTGTAATCAATGTCCAGATTCCTGCCAATAGGAGGTTAGAAACACGAGTGAAAGGACAACACCCAAAGCGTGACTGACCCTGCTCCCCCAGGTCCTGGGCAGGGCACACCCATCAAGGTGAAGAGCTGACTTGTGGGCCAGCACACACCTGCTGATGGTGACCGACAGAGAAGTGTAACTTCAGAGAGTGTCCTCTTCTGTTACTCAGTCCTGATGCTGGTCCTGCACACACTCTGAGCCCTGGTCCTAGTCGTGCTCTGAGTCCCGACTCCAGTCCCATGCTGAACCCCGCTACTGCTCACACTCTGATCCCTGACCCTAGTGACACACTGAGCCCTGGTCCTGGTCACATACTGAGCCCTAAGCCTTGTCAAGCACTACGCTCTGACTCTAGCCGTATGTTGAGCTGAGCCTGATCATGTTCTGAGCACTGACCTGGTCATGGGGCCTGATGATGGAGCTCGATATGTGTTCTTGATGGAGCCTGGGGGTGAGGGGCATGTGACATGCGGTTCTTGGAGGACAGGTAGTATCCTAACATGCATCTAGTCATGAAATACCTGAGGGTGGGCACTAGGTTGCCTCTGCTTGGTCACACACTGACCCTAACCACACGCTGATTCCTGAGCCTAATTACCCACTGAACCCTGACTCTGATCACCCACTGAATGCTGATCCTGGTAACTCGGAGCCCTGGCCTTCCTGTGGTCCCATCCAGAGGCTTTGCTTAGACTGTAGCAGTGTTCAACCAGTCTCTGAGCTTCCAGCTCCCTAATCTCCTGGTCCCAACTCCTCCCCTCAAGGATACCCCCACTATGTCCCCTGTCACGGAGCTGGCCCACCCCCAAGCCTGCAGGTAGATGTGTGTTCTGGATGGAGCTTGGCATATGGGGGGGGAGCTGGACCCCATTTGCCCCCCTAGTCTCTACCCAGAAGAAAGTTGGCAAAAGAGTATGAGTTGAGTGACCTCATTTTCCTCCAGTACATTTCTTGTACGCCTACTATTTGCCAGGATCTGAAAGTTTCCCAGGCCCCAGAGGAAGATGGACATGCAGAACCAGGGCCTGTGGGCCTCTGACTGCAACCTGGGGCACAGAGAGCAGGCGCCACCTGTGTGTGTAGTATTGGGCATCCGCACAAGCCTCAGGCGGCCTCAAGTGTCAGTCAGGCAGCACGGACAGCTGTGCAGGCAGTGAGTGGCAGGTGATGCAGTCCTTGGGAGGCTGCAGCATTGGCACAGCAGCAGGACTGGGAGGGGCAAGAGGACATAAGGCACAGAGAGGGACAGTGGCCGGCTCTGGGTAAGCAGTGAGATGAGAAAGGGGCAGGCCGATTTGGAGAGGGTCTCTGCAGGCAGCACCCTGGTTGTGACCTCTCAGGCCAGGTTGGGCTGGAGGGTGGGACCTGAGCAGAAAACGCAGGACTCTGGCTAGGAGGTCAGAGAAACAGGCAGATGGTGTTGATGGACAGCCACAGTCGTGGGCAAAATTAGCCCCAGGGAGATACTGCTCCTACTTCCTTCTTAACCCCTCTGCCCTCACCAGAGAATCTTCTCCCAGCCCTTTCACCCCAGGCCTGTGCTTCCCCATCCCATCTGCCTTTACCCTCTTCCACACATCTAAATGCCCACTTCCCCACCTCATCCTCAGGGAAACCCTTCCCCCATGGGCTCCTCCCTGCATCACAAGCGGTGATGGCTCCTCCCAGGCAAACCTACAGGTTTGCAGGATCACTACAGCCACACTTGCCAGACCCTAGGGGTCAGGGGCACATGACATGTGATCCTTGAAGAACAGGTAGTGTTCTGCTGTACATCTAGCCATCACATAACTGAGGAAGGGCACCAGGTTGCCTCTGCCTCAAACTTCAGGCCTTCCATCTTGAATGCAAACACATGAACTTGTCCTGTAATCCCAGCACTCTTGAGGCTGAGGCAGAATCACAAGTTCAAGCACAACCTGGGCAATTGAGCAAGACCTTGTTTCAAAAACTTTTTTTTAATTTTTAAGCAGGTTGGTGATGTAGCTCAACAGTAGAGCATCCTCAGTACCTTTCCAAAGCACTAACTACCTACTGATTTGCTTAGTTCCCAAGTCCACTGTTAAATCACAGCCTCCATGGGGGCAGAGGCCAGCAGGGAGCCTCCAACCCTCAGTGCACAGTGAGTGTCACATGTCTGAGCCGACCTGAGTGAACAAGTGCCATCTGGTAAGGACTATATCTGAGCCCAGCAGCAGGGGCCTGTCAACCTCCCACTGCCTTGTGTGGAAAGGAAGTAGGGTCAGGAAGATTTCACGGAGGGGCTGGCCTGGCAGAGTGCTAATTACAAAGAATGAGACCTGGGTTGAGGTGGGGACTCCAAGCCAAGGGGCAGCATCCGCAAAGCACTATATTGAGATGAGCATGGCAAGCACAGACAACCAAGGGTCTTTCGAGGAAAATCTAGGGGTGAACCAGGCAGCTGGAGAGCCCAGAGAGCCCAGGCTGGGCACAGCATCTCACTATTGTGGGAACCCAAACTGTGTGCTGCTGTCTCTATCCCATCTGGGGAATTTAAGCCTGCACTGTCCCCCACCTATGGTGCAGTTGGCATAGTTTGTCCTGGGGCTACTTGCACACTCACCCATGACCTCCAAGTTCTGGGGGACCCCGATTTAGCCAAGGTCATGGGGACAGACAACAGTGAGGCTTGAAAATCCATCACACTTCACTCACAAAACCATGCCCCTGGCACAGGACTGCTTCCTCTTCTCCCAGGAGAAGCAGCTCCAAAACCCCAGGGATTGAAAACTGCAGAGGCTTATTTCCGGCATATGTGAAGTCCACCACTTGTCCAGGCCACCCTGCAGGGGAACTGATTTTTATTCAGGAACCTGCAATTCCAGGCTGCTCTGGCAGGAGGCCCCTCCCCAGTTCCAGAAGGGGAAGGGCCCACAGAGGGCAATGCACTGTTACCTAACACTGCAGTTGCTGTGGCCTGTAGTGCTTCTGCTCACAACCCATTGGCCAGAACCAGGTGTGAAGTCCAGCCCAGGTTCAGGGGTAGGAACAAGGGTGGGTTGGGGGGTTAACTGAGAAATGCAATCCTTCTGAGCCTGGAAAGAGAACTGGGTAAAAATCTCTTTTGGAGGATATTAGCTTTCTCTCACTATAACAAAATGCCTGAGACAATCCACTTGAAAAGAGAAAATGTTTATTCAGAAGGTCCAGTCTATGATCAGTTGGTTCTGTTGCTTTGGGCCTATACTAAGTCAGGCAGCACAAGAAGATAGGAGTTCCTGGTGGGTGTTAGGCTTAAATCTAAAATGTCTCCCAGAAGTCTCATGTGTTCAGAGGTGGGGCTTTTAGAGGTGATTGGATCATAGGGATCCTATGCTAATCAGGGTTAGTCTATTGATGAATTCATAACTGAATGTGCTGTTAGGAGGTGGGGCTGTGTTGGGGGGAGGTGGGTCACAGGGAACATGCCTGTGGAGGATCTCTCTTTTTCAATCTGGCTCTTCTCTCTCTGCTTCTGGCCACTGTGATATGAGCAGTTTCTTCTGCCAGGCCCTTCTGCTCTCCTATTTCTGACTTGGAGCTGTAAGGCCACAGACTGAGCCCTCTGAAACTATTAGCCAACAATAAACCTCTCCTCCTTCAGGTTTCAGGTGTCAGATAGTTTGGTCCAGTGATGCAAAAGCTGACTAATACAGAGGAGCGATTTGCTCACCTCGTGGCAACCATGAAACAAAGAGGAAGAGGAGGGGCCAGGGTCCTCTTCAAGGGCACAAACTGCTCCAAAATCACAGGGATTGAAAGCTACAGAGGCTTATTTTTGGCACATGTGAAGTCTACCACAGGTCTAGGTCACCCTGAAGGGGAACTGATCTCTACTAAGGAAACTTCCTTCACAAGGCCCCACCTCCTAAGGTTCTACCACCTCCCAATAACACCACAGACCATGGACCAAACCTTTAACACATAGACCATTAGGGGACACTCAAGACCCAAACTATAGCAGGGGCCAAGTCAGGGGGTCATTATCTGCCAGACAAGGTGACTTTTTCTAACTGATGGGAAGGGCTGTACACCTGGGATGGGCCTTGGCACAGCTTTCCTCTAGTAAACTGCTCTATGCCTCTGCCCCCTTGCTAGGAGTCAATGTGAATGACAGCATAACTGTGTGTCATCACACTAAACAAACTGGCATCACACATGCTAAACATGCTCCAGACTAGAAGGAAATTCCCCGTAAATTCTCATGGAGCATTTTTGAACTATATACTGTTTGATAAGGGGATATTGAGACTCAGAGAAGGAAGTCACTTGCTCGAGGGCCCATAGCTCATTCAAAGCAGAGCTTGAATCTAGCTCTTTGGGACCGCAAAAGCAGCCTCCCTTCCCTTACATCTCAGCTGCGTGGCCACTATGTCTTCTTGGCTCTGCCCACTTCAGGGGCCTGCAGCTCCCACCTGGGTCGCCTGGTCCTGGCCATCATCATATGGGTAGGTTGGAAACCTTTTGCTTATCTACCTCTCCGAGCTGCCATTCTTGTCTGTGAATAGGGTGTTAAGAGGATTTGTTTCCTGCATAAAGGTGATATGCAAAAACTAAAATGTTCAGAGCAAGTCTGTGAGACTACATCAGCTGCTGGCAATGGGTGTTTGCCAAACCTGGGAAACCTAGCATGTGAGAGAGAGGGTCAAAGTGTGGGAGCCCAGCGATGGGGTTTCAGGCTCTGCTCCACTCAGGCCCCCAGTCCATATCCTGGCCTGCACCATCCAGTAGGTCACTGGAAAGGTAGCTAAGGGGATTACAGGTCCTTGGGCTGGATCTCCCCACTTGCGGTCCATCCTTACCAGGATTAAGCATGTCCCTCCAATGTATAATTTATTCATAATGAGCTCTCATTTCCACCTGGTCCTGGTCTACCATCTCCCAGTGTGGCATGTCAGTCTTCTGTTCCCCCGCTTTGGCGCACATCTGGTTACAATCAGTGACAACCTTCCTTCATCACAGTGTGCTGATACCCATGTCCCTGAAGAGTCCTAACTCTGCGATCTGAAGCAGCCCTGCCCCTACCCCTCTTCCCTCATCCTTCCACCACCCCAGGCCCCACAGCCCCTGACTGCAACAGGAGGCAAACTCAAGGCAGAGCCGCTCTGGCTTTGCAGGGTCCCACCAGACAGGTGGAGGGGGGCTCCATTTCTGTCACTGCTGAGAAAATAAGGCTCAGAGGATAATGCTGGTGAGCCCACCATGATGGCGCTGGAAGGGCTCCTTCCCTTTACCTGAACCTCCAGCCTGTCCCATGTACCACCATCCCCTGCAGACCCTGCCTGTGCCCCAGGCTGTCTCTGTGGGTTCAACAAGCACCATCTCACTGAGCTCTAGCGGGCTGAGCTCTTTCCTCTTCTACTTTCTTTTCCCAAAAGGCAATTGAGAGCTTGGGAGGGGAGCAATACTGATGGGATAAAGTCTAATGTACTTGAAATTGTAAACAAGTGTCCCCACCCCCAAAGTTAGGGTGAGAGGAGGACAGGGGCAGAAGGTGGGCTCTAGTGCTCCATGATGCATCAAGAGCTACTGGATTCTCTCCACATGCCTAGGTCCCAATGCATGGGACCATGGGCCATGGAAGGGCAGGGGTGACTTCTGCAACATTGGGCAGAGGACTAACCATGCTCAGCTACCCATCTACCAGACCTGCCCAGGCTGAGACGCCACCACAACACACCTGTGTTCAGGCCCCACCAATGATGCCCCTGTTTCCCAAATTTAACTCTCAATTAAAGAGCAGGTAAGAGTAAGATATATGGAACAGCCAGAGCACCTTCATTCCTGAGTTGGTTGACAAATGGCGTGCTCAGTGCACCCTTATAATGGACTCGCTCAGTCCACTCCAGATTTGGGATAAGGCCCACTTATTGGCTTGGTCCTGAACTTCCCCCTGTGGCTCTCTGCTGGCCCAGATGGTTACGGCCTCCTCCTAGCCTCCTCCCAGGTCATCAAGGGGGTTGGGGCAGGGCTGGACATCAGAAGTATCACCAGTTGCAAGGAAATTCCCAGGTGGAAAGGAAATGCTCCATCCCAGGCCTCTACACATTCTCTCTCCAGCCCAGGGTCTCCAGGCCCACCCACTTCCACTTTCCTGCCCCTCTGTTCTGGTCTCACCTTCTTGTCCTCCAAACCGTATCTTGGGGGGCAGGTCTCCATCAGTCTAAGATGCAGCACCCCTTCACAGCCCTTCCCAAAGGTTCCCACAGCTCTAGGCCACGCAGCCTGGCACCTGCAGCTGGCCCCAGAGGGGCAGTAAATCTCTGCCATAGCTGTCCCTGCCACAGGATACTGTCATGGGCTGCTCTTCACACCTCCCGATCCCACCCACTTCCTACTCTTTCTAGCTCAGTGGTCACTTCCCTGACCTCTGTTCCTTTGTTCTTTCCCCTCCAAATGCCCACTAGGGATCTCTGGCTGAAAAGAGTCACAATTTCGTGTTTATTATCAGTCTCTGTGTGCCCACAGACTGTCAGATCTAGGCGGGTAGGCTTTGCCTCTCATTCCCTGCTGTACCCCCAGCACCTAGCATAGTGCTTGGTACACAGTAGGTGCCCAACAAATGTTCAAAAGAGGGAAAAAGGAGACAGGAAGGGAAGAGGAGAGCACCCAAGGCTAGGCAGAGTGGGCTAGATGGAGGACTTCGAGCATTTCCTCTGAAGGGAGAAGAATAAGGAGCAAGTAGAGTTTAACTCAGAGCAGCAGTTTGCATCCCAGGAGCAGAGTTCAGCGCAGGTAGCAGAAGGCCACTTGCCAGAAGGAGGGGCTGCTGGAAATTTGTCACAGAGGCCATAGATAGGTCTCCTTCCAGGGCCCGCATGCACACATGTGAACTCACTGAATTCTCATCCTGGCCCCACGAGGAAGGCACCCTAGTGCCCCAGTTTTACAGAGAAGCAGCCGGAGGCCCAGAACAGCCTCACTCAGATGGCACGGCTAGGTCGTGCTCCAGCAGGTTCCAGGAGCAGAGCCTGAGCAGAGAGGGCTACCTATACGTGTATTTTCTAGGAGCCCCAGCTGTCGTGTGGGGGCAACCATGGACTACCACAGCCCCAGGTGCCAAGAGAATCCCTCAAAGGTCCAGGAAAGGAGTCCTGGTCCACCTGCCCCAGAGGCCCTGGCCTCCATCCCTGCTGGAGGCCATACTGGCAGGACGCCCACCCAAGTGCGAAGTGCTTCCCAAGGGAGGCCCCCGGGAGGCCGGGGAAACCCCTGACAGACGCCTGTTTTGGTGTGTATCAGGGAGGAGGCCTTCCTTCCCGGATCATCGCCTGGGCCACTTTTGGGCCACTTTTTCACCCGTCGCCAGGGTCAGGCTGGGAGTCACCCTCCAGCTGTGACAGGAAGCCTGACATTAATCTGGAGTGGGGGGAGGGAGGAGTCTGGCAGGCTGGGGACAAGGGCTGACTAGGCTGACGGGGGTGGGCTCAGGCCACTGTGCTCCTCCCAGATGGGCCCACGGGAGACCTGGGCCTCCCCTCCTGTGCAAGCTGGGGCCACTCATTCCATGTCCCTGTGTCCCTTCTCCACGTCTCACCAGGGGCATGTGAATCCTCTCACAACTCCAGGCCAGCCACCATCGTTCCTCCCTAGGAAAACAGCCTCCAATTGGCCTCCCAGTTTCCACTTCATCCCCATAGCCTGGCCCACCCCTGTGTGCTCCAGTGTCTACCTAGCTCTTGAGATGCAGCCAGTCCAAATTGAGGTGTCTATGGTCATTGTGAAACATGTACCCAATTTCAAAGAACAGGTATGAGAAAAACAACATAAAACAGCTCCTAATAATTTGTTATACTACTGGCACACTGAAATCACACTTTGAGTATAGTAGGTTAAATAAAATATATTATTAAAATAAATGTTGCTCATTTCTTTTTCCTTTTTAAATGTGTCTACTAGAAAATTTTAAATTACTATTGTGGATGGCAGTAGATGTCTCTTAGAGAGCACTGTCTGTAGGTCAATGAAAGAAGCTTCTTAAGTCCAAATCAGATCCACCTCCCCCTTGTTTAAAGCTGGTAGTTCCCACTGGCCTCAAGAGAAAGCCAGCCATACTTGGTGTGAACTACAATGACTCATCCTTCCATCTCATTGCTACTCTCACCCACAACACCCACACTGTGCCACATCCCCTTCTACCTCTGGGCTCTTGGATAGACTATTCCCTCACCTGGGAACGCCTTTCCTAATCCCTGTTCCCCTCTTTGACTGAGGGTGTCCTCTGGCCTTCCATCGCTCCCTGGAGTATCTTCCATTCTTCAGTCGTCACTGACGCTTCCTTCTCCCAGCTGGCATAGGTTCCAACAAGTGCCAGGGGCAAGAGATTGAGGGACTTAGCACTGAGGTCCAGTCTGCTTGTCTGTGCAGTGGACTGGCCTGACAAGGCAGGACCTGCTTCCCAGGCCATCTGAAGTGCTCACCTCGGCTCATACACTGTAGGTGCTGGGGAACCTGTGTTTAGAGCAATAAATGTGTGGAAGGCCACCAAGTCAGCCACCCTCCTGAGCAGAGCTGGTGAATTCAAAAAATGTTTCCTGAAACTAGGTGTGGTGGTGCAGGCCCATAATCCCAGCCTTTTGGGAGGCTGAGGCAAGAGGGTTGCAAGTTCAAGCCTAGCCTAGGCAATTTAGTGACTTAGCAAAACCCTGTTTCAAAATAAAAAATTTAAGAAAGAGAATGTAGCTCAGTGCAAAGGAGCTGGATTCAATCCTCAGGACTGCATGTGCACACATGTGCATGCACGCGCACATGCATGCGTGCGCGCGCACACACACACACACACACTCACACACACACACACACACACACACACACACGGTTTCCTGGGCATGGCCAAGAGGTGCGGGAGCAGATCCTGCTGGTGCCTCTGGGAGCCAAGAGATGCTTCACCATGCAAGCCTGGCAAATGGCATCCTGGGGGAAACCCTTGCCAGGCCCCCACTCATGTAAGCCTGAGGGTCAGGAAAGCCTTTTTATTTTGAAATGATTGGAAAAAATTAAAGGAGGAGACATTTTGTATCCTGTGAAAATGATGTGAAATTTGATTTCAGAGTCCACAGGTGAAGTTTTGTTGGAATAGGGCCACGCCAGGTCATTGCCATGCACTCTAAGGCTACATCAAGCTGAAGAGCGAAGACTTGGAAGCAGACTGTGGTGCCTGCAAAGAGGAAAGTATTCACTTTCCAGTACTTTCCACAAAGTCTGCAGGTCTATCTTTCCGTTAAATTCAGAGCTCCCTGGGTAGGAGTCATGGGCTGGGGGAAACTGAGGCACACAGGGGTTAAAGGAGTCACCGAAGCACTCTAGACTTGGGCTTTGTTCAGAGCCATTAGGCTCCACGAGTGCCCACTTGGGCACTCAACGTAAGCTGAGTCCTGCCTGTCTCAGATCTGCTTAACAATGTGCTTGTCACCACTCTCACTGCTCCAGTGCCGTAGATATTGCTCTAAACACTTTCTGTGTTCCTCAGCTCCCACTGCCCTAATGAAGGGCCACAGACTGGGTGGCTTAAACATCAGACACCTTCTGTCTCACAGCTCTGGAGACTGGAAGTCTGAGATCAAGGTGTCGCAGGGCTGGTTCCTTCCCAGGGCTGTGAGGAAGGACTTGTTCCTTACTGTCCCCTCAGGTTGTAGATGTGTCTCCATGCTCCAGTGTATATGCCTGTTCCCAGAGTTCCCTTTTCTAGAGGACATCCATCATCTGGAACTGGTGCTCCCCTACCACCTTGCTTAACTTAACCACCTCTGTAAAGACTTTATCTCTAAGTCACATTCTGAGGGACTAGGGATTCTACACACGAATGGGGGTTCATAAAAACACCCCATGAGGAGAGATTTACCATCCCACCTCACAGATGAAGTGCTAAGGCCCAGAGAGGTTCAGAGGAGAGCCAGTCCCCACCAGGCACAGAGAGGCCAAGTAGCGTCACCTGGGGCAAGGGAGGTCCCGGAAGATGGGTCCCAGACTGGTGAGGTGAATCAAGTTCACTACAGTGGTGGCTGAGGCCAAATTTCAAAACCAGGGCCCTTGCAACACCCTCCTCCTCCCCTTCCTCCTCCTCCGCTTCCTCCTCCTCCCCTTACTAATTGGTCACGAGTGCCCAAGGGGGTATCGATGTTTCTTCTCCAGGTCCCACCCTACACAGGGCACAGTCCTGGCATCTGCCAGCTTGGCCACACAGGCTGGTGCAAGATGTGATTTCCCTCCAGCATGTTTTCAGCTCAGCCTGCTTCTGTCAGAGAGGGAGCAACAGGCTTCAAGAGGGGCTCCCAGACAGGGCCAGGCAGAGTGGGGCAGGACTGATGTCCCAGGCAGGAGGCTAGCACTCTCTCCTCCACTCCTTGTCACCCAGGCTTTCCCTGGCTACAAGTCCCAGCCATGGAGTCACATTCCTTAAGAAAGCCATCCCCAAGAAGGTCCTCTCATTACCCATGATTTCAACTGCTCTAAGCATGGCTTTGCTCTTATTCTAGAGCTGGGACCATGGCAGGAAAGCCTTCGTGAGTGGGCTGCCTTTAGTTGAGTTGGAGGGGGAGACAAGAGCAGGAGCGGGAATGAGCCAGCAGCCAGCCTTGGGCCAAGAGCCCTCTGGAGGGCCTCCCCAGCCTCTAACACCCCAGCCCTCTGGGGTTGGCAAGTCCTAAGCAGACCTTCCATCCTGACATTTTGCACATTCGGTGGGATGCTTTTCTGTTTCCTCCATTGACAGGACCTGGTCTCTCCCTCAAGCCATGCTCAAATACTGCTCAGGTCAGGGAGTTCTCTGAGCCCTGTGTGGTGTCACCAGCATCAGCAAAGCCTGCTACAGCCTTGCTCCTGTGTCACGGCATGGTTGGTCTTTCAGCAACCCAGCCTCGCTTCAGAGATGAGGAAACTGAGGCAGAGAGCACAAGGCACTCTAGCAGTAGCCAAGAACCACTGAGGTGAACTGAAGTGAGACACCACACACCCCTCAACTTCTGGAGCCTCGGCTTCCTGGTTTACAGAATGGTGGAACCTTGTCCTTGCCCTTTGCCTGGGGCATTGTAGGGTTGATGGAGTCAATGATAGTTCCACAAAGTGTCACATGAGACAGAGCCAGGTGTGGTGGACAGTGTGCGGCATTCCCAGCAGCTGTCATGGGGCTTCGGACTCTTGTCAGGGCTGGGTGTGCCTTTGCTCCTCTGAAGTCAGCTGTGAGGCCTGCTGTGTGCTGACACGGAACCCCTGCCAGCCCCAAGGAGCTCAGAGTGGACCCTGAGCTGTGATCACCAAGGGCAGGATGCTGGGTGACCAAGGCAGAACACCTGGGCTTCCTGTCAGCTTCATGGGGCCTGAGAAACTTCCAGATCTCATGGCCTTGGGAATTAAGACTTTACATCTTATTTCTGTCATCTCCGTCACTGCTTCCTTTCATTAAGAGTATTCCATGTCAACAACTTTGCAATCCTTCTGTAGGTCCCAAGGTCAGATGCCATCCCATCTTATGGATGAGGAAATTGAGGCTCAGCCAGGTGAAGGCCCTGGCGCAGGTATAGGTGCCAGGGCTCCTCTCTTCACTGCGGGCAGAGTCCTGAGTCCCCAGTGTCTATAAATAGGGCCTCAAAGGATAAGCAGAGACTTTATTCAGGTGACCTCAGCATTGTCCCCAGCTCCAGAGTTGGGCAAGTTTCCTGGGGTCACAGAGTGCTCAGGTGACTGGAACGGAGCCTGGCAGCAAGAATTCGGTGGAGTTCCTGAGGTGTGTGAACAGGAGGTGATGTAAGCCCAGGCTGGGGCAGTAGGGATGAGGAGCCTTGGCACAGCACCCAACCAGCTCCTGTGACACCCCTGGGCTGATGGCTGATGCCCTCAGGAAGACATGAGCAATAGAAGCAGGCATCCAAGAAGAGGGGGAGCAAAGCCAAGCACAGGAAGACCCCTGAGCCAGCTTTCAGAGCAGACTGGGGCCTGGGGCAGGATCCGTGGGCATATGGAAGTGAACATGTGACAGCTGCCAGTGTCTGCCTGTGGATGTGTACATGTTTGTGCATATGCACGTGCACGCACATGCATGTGTGTGTGTGTGTGTTTGTGTGAACGTGTTCACCCACAAGTCTGAGGGCAACGCGGTGGTATGTGTGTTCACAAGACCCCATCTCGGCCCTGGGAGCACCTCACTTCTCTCTCATTGGCATCAGAGAATTGAATGTTCACAACAAGCTGTGTCAACACAATGTGGTACACACATGGAGAAACTGAGGCACAGAGAGAGGAAGCAGGTTGTCTGCCATCACAGCTTGCATAAGGTAGAGGAGTCTCAAACATTTGAATCTGACTGCAACCCCTGCCCTTTGGTTCTATCCCACCCTGGCCCAGGGGTTGCTGGGTGCAGCTTGGTGAAGGACCTGAACTCATGAACCTGTGTGGCCAGCCTTTCCGCTCCAGAGAACAATGGGGTGCAGGGCCAGCACTCAGAGCAGAATCCAGGAACCCTCCCAGGCTTCTGTGAGGGGTTTACATTGTCTAGTACTGCAGACAAAGAAACTGAAGCCCTGCCTACATGGAACTGCCTGGTCCTAAACAGGACCCAAGGGACACCTGCTTAGGCCCTGGCTACACATCTGAACTCCCCTCCTTGCTGGCAGGCCTAAGACTTTACCCAGAGGTCAAGAGGGTCAGGCTTAGCTCCTTGAACCCACTGTTGTCTGGAGACAAAGGCAGGCACCCCAAGGGCCTGCACCCCCTGGCAGAGGCATGGCCCAGTCCAGCAAAGTCCCTGCTCTTAGAATGGGTGGGGAGGGCGTGGCTGGCAGGCTCCTGGGTGCAGGGTGACACCAGGGCCAAACCAACCCGGCAGGTCAGGCAAGAACTGGGTGGGCCTTGTTCTGTCCCTGCACCCCATTCCCTGTAGGATGTGGGTGACCTTATTCTTGGCCTTGAGGACAGCCTGGGGCAATGAACAGAGGGGCCAGTGCTCTGCCCTCACCTCACTGTGGCCTGGTGTCCTGCCTCAGTGAGCACAGAAAACTGGTCATGAGGTTGCAGCAAGGGACAGGGAGCATGGTATAAAGAGGGTTTAACATGTGGCCAGCACCCACAAAGTGCCAGCTAGTGCCTGATCCAGGCTCCAGTGACATGTGTCTGAGAGTGTCAGGGCTACACTGTGTGAGGAAGTCAAACAGGAGCTGAGGAACTGGCAGCCTAGTGGCAGGGCAGGGCCTCTCCTGGGTCTGGGAGGGTGCTGGGTGGGACCTGCCAGCCCCCGAAGGTGAAGTCACCTCTGAGTTTAGATGCAGTGTTCCCATGTCAGACCCTTTGCACAGCACAATCCCTTCTTCTCTCCCCTCCCCACCCCTCCTTTCCTCCCCCCTCTCCTCTCCTCCCCTCTCCTCACCTCTCCTCACCTCTTCTCTGTTCTCTCCAAACTGGGGACAGAACCCAGGGCCTCACACATATATGAGGCAAGCACTCTACCTCTAAGCTGCATTCTCTGCCCTTTTTATTTTGAGACAAGTTCTTGCTAAGTTTCCCAGGCTGGCCTCAAACTTACCATCTTCCTGCCTCAGCCTCCTAAGTAACTGGTATTACTGGGGTGTTCCACCATACTGAGCTATACCAGGCTCCATTCTTGATGGTTCTAATAGCTCCTCAGATTCAGGATAGGGTCCAAAAGGGTACCATACAGGGGCAGGATCTGGTCACTGTGTTTGAGAAGGAGGATTCTGGAAGCTCTGTGAAGGTAGTCCTGGAGAGGGCCAGGCTGGACCCCAAGGCCAAGGTCTAGGGGAGCTGGGAGGCCCAGGCCAGCAGGCCAAGTTCATTCTCCTGGCTGCTCACCTGCCTACCTGTCCAGTCCCTGAGCCTGCACACCCTTGCATGGGGTGATGGCAATGAGGTCTCCAAGGCAAGGCCTTCAGTCAAGGACTTGAGGACAGCTCCAGTCAGAAACCCAGTCCCACATAGCACTCCACATGCCCCTTGTTGGTCTGTTCCCTTCCAGGCACTCCCCACCCTCACCTGCTTTGCAGCACTGGTCTCCACCCACGCCCCACACCCTCCACCCTTTCTTGCCAGCCACCCTCATTCCTTCCCATTGTCTCCTGCCTTCTGTCCCACCCAAGGTGGGTGGCCTCCAGGGCAGGGAGTGCCCACCAGATGCTAAGGCAATCACTGTCACCTGGTGGGAACCAACTGGAGCCACCTTGAGCCTGGGGAAAGCAAGCCTCCTCTGCCCATAAGGCCACCAGGACATCAGATGACTGAGCCCTATTCAGGTACAGCCTGTGACTGGCAACCCCCCGACACTGGGAACCAGACTCCCTTGCATGGGGCTGACTGGCTTCTGTGACCCTGGTCCAGCAGTGCCCTTTGCTGGGTGCCGTCCTGCCCACCATCCAAGGAAGCCCACAGAAACTTCTCCAGAAAGCCTTTCCTAGTCCCTGGGTAGGAGGGACTATGCCCTATGGCCTCCAAGTTTCTCTGCATGGTCAAAAATGGAGACCTGGCCAAGCTGCTGGGAGATGGGGGAATGCTCAGTACTGGACTGTAGTGAAGTAGTCTCAAGTCTGTGGCAGGCAGGACAGTGCCTGGCAGACAACAGATGATTCTCAAGTCAAAGAGAAAGATGAGCAAGCTTAACCTGTTCAGAGGAAAGAGGCCATTTTACCCAGAGAACATCTTAGAGTTGTACTTGTCACACGAGCTTCATGCTGAGTTCCTATTGCTGGTCACAGACTGAGCCTTGACCCTGGTCACAGACTGAGCCCTGACCCTGATCACAGACTGAGCCCCAATCCTGATCACACACTGAACCATGATCATAGTCACAGGTTGAACTTTAATCCTGATCACAGACTTCAACTTGAGAATGGGCAGACACTTAACTCTGCACCTAGTCACAGACTGAGCCCTCATCCTGGTCACATCCTAATCCTGACCCTGGTCACATATTGAAGCTTGGCCATGCCCTGACCTGAGTTGCCTACTGAGCCTGGATCCTGGTCACACACTGGACCCTGGCCCTGCTCACAGGGCAACACCCTCTGAATCCAGCCTTCATGGCAGACTAATCCTTGATTCTTGTTCACATTCTGGAACTTGACCCTGGTTGGACATTAATCTCTGACCCTGATGGTATCTTAAACCCTGAGTCCTAAGCCTGTTTGTTCACTGGCTAAGCCTGACCCTGTTTACCGAGCCATGACCCCTTTGCTGTCTGACTGCCCCCTATATCACACAGCCTAGAGAAGGGCTCTCAGCTCAGACCCACCCCAGCCCCCACCTCTGTCCAAAAGAAAGGTGGGCCAGGGGCATGGCTTTCCAGACTGCAGGTTAAGGAGGTTTGACCCCTGTCCCACCCACAGGTTTCAGCAGCCTCCACCCTTCCCATCAGGCCCAGGCTACCACTGCTCAGCTTTCCCCATCTCCAGAACACTATGCAGGGGGTGACCCTGGGAATACAGCCCAAATACTCAGGACTCCTTGGACTTGGATTTACTTTGAAGACACCATTGAAAACTGGCTTCCTGGTACCTCTGCCTCTGGATGAGGTCAGCCCTCTCTTCGGCTGGACTTCTGTTGCCTTGGCAACTTCTTTTGGGCTCTCTGGCCTCAAGATCAGACTTCAGGCTGTCACCTAGCTGGGCACTGCCTGATTCAGAGCAATCTGCCCCACCTGATCACTGTGACCATGGTGACTTGGGACTCCTCACTGTCTTCTTCTACCTCTTTTTTCTTCCCCTCAGTATTGCATATTGAACTCAAAGCCTTCACTCTGAGCTATACCACCCTCCTGCTTTTTTTTTTTTTTTTTAGGTGCTGGGGTTTGAACTCAGGGCCTTGTGCTTAGGAGGCAAGCATTCTAACCACAGAGTTAAATCCCCAAACCCCTTTATCATTTTTTGAGACAGGGTCTCATTAAGCCACTAATGTTGCTCAGGCTGTCTTGAACTTTTGATCCTCCCAGCTCAATTTCCCAGAATGCTGGGATTATAAGGCATGTGCTAGCATGCCCAATTTCCTGCCTCATTTTTTATTTAATAAAAAAAGAAGTCATCATTTGTTATGCACCCCTGGGTCACTGAGTCCCCCTTGACCCAGAGAATAGATGGGACTCCCATGTCTGCATTGTGTGATTGGGGAGTGGCTCCCCCAACACTTTCCCTAGTTTGTTCTCCCCAGACCTGGGTAGCTAGACTAGTACCCCACTTCACTTCACACGTGGGAAAACCTGGACTCCGGGAGACCTACCCAGGCTTCTGTGGCCTCACTCCACACCCAGCCCATCTGTGAGTCTGCCCCAAGGCCTCAGTGTGACCCAGAATCTAGCCACTGCTTTCTCCACTGCCCCCACCCCTGAGGACGAGGTCAGCCCCTGCACTGTCAGGAAGTACCCTGTGCCTTCTGCTCTCCGGGCCCTCTCCAGCTTCAGCCTGAAGGATCTTTTAAAACATCAAGACCCCTGTGTCCTTCCTCTGCTTAGACCCCTCACATTCCCAGGATTTGCACACTCCATTCCCTCCCTGGCCCTCTTCTCTCTGCCTTTACAGCTGCTGGCCTTTGCTATTCATGTATTGCTACTGCCCCACTTAAAGACTGAGAACTTTGTCTGTTCTCCACTCAAGACCTGGCACTGACAACCTGTACTCCTTGTAGAATGAACATGCCCTGGAGAGATGCATGCACACATGGGGGTGAAAGAGCGGGAGGGCAGAAGTCCCTTTCTCAAAGTTCCCTTCCATGCAGAGGCTCGCCACCCCCTCCTCTCACCTGTTGCCACCCTCTGACTCACTGTGGTAGTTGTCCCATCCACTGTCTGTGTCCCACTGGGGTGCAAGTTCCAGAAGGAGGACTGCTGGTCTGTTTGTGCTGTTGCTCTTTCCCCAGCTTCTGGGACAGCCCAGAGCAGAGTGTGCACTCAGTCCATGCACATTATTGAATGAAATGAATGAATGAATGAATGAATGAATGAGGCAATAGGCCAGACCTTGGATCTAGAGTGGTCTCAATCACCCTTGGCTCTTGGTGTAATGATGCCATGGGGAGCTTTGTCCTTCTCTCACCTCTTGGGTCTCAGAAGTGGAGATGAAAATATCCAACCCTACA
The DNA here is from genome assembly GCA_004026905.1 of Hystrix cristata. Lineage (NCBI taxonomy): Eukaryota > Metazoa > Chordata > Mammalia > Rodentia > Hystricidae > Hystrix > Hystrix cristata. The sequence goes on from PVJO010000825.1 coordinate 22,278, forward strand.
AGGGTGCCATGAGGCTCAAGGGACACAGTGGGCAGGAAAAACATCCTGTAAGATGTAGATCATTCTCCAAATTATTTGGGACTTCCTCAAAGCCAAGTCCAGCTTTATTTTTATTGCATGCTGGGGGAAACAGAAATTTCCATCAACTAGGGTGCTCTGGGAGGGCTTCTTGAAGGAGAAGGGTCAAGCTGACTCAAGGAAAAGGGAGGGATTGCAGCAGAAGGAACTGTGTAAACAAAGGCAAGAGCAGGGAGAGCCAGCCTGGAGGGCTGAGGAGGCTGCCAGCAAGCCAGGCTAGGGTGAGAGACTGGGAATGGACACCTGGCTAAGGACAGTGAGTTGGTGGGATGTCTGGGAGGGAGAAGCACCCTGGGGAACTACCCTGCCCTGTTGATGCTGGCAGGTGGGGTGGCTCCACACATCACCTGCCCTTACCTTTCATTCCGAGAGCTGTGCCAGAGGTCCTGCCCTGCCACCTGCTGTGGGCGGCTGATTCTGCCTCTGTCCAGGTCATCCTGGTCATCTGGTTCAGGGCAGTGGTTCCAGTGCAGGCTGGACTGAAGTAGCTCTGACCTTCCCCATGCCCATCTAGACCAGTGGAGTGGAGGTCAAGAATACAGCCCCTGCCCACAAGCCCTGTGTCCTCAGGCAAGAGGGCACAAGGACCCAGAGTCAGACAGCCTGGATTCAAGTCCCAGCTCAGCCATTTGCCCACTGCAGGACCTCCAGCCTGCTATCTCACCTCTCTGTGCCTCAGTCTCCCCTTATAGCAGATACGGATGCTAACAGTACCTGGCTCAGAGCTGCTATGAGAGTGAGGCAGGGCCTCATGGAGCTGTCCAACATGCAGGGCCCTGGACAGGAGGCACTGGACAAGCATCAGCATCAACCCATTTTACAGACTTCTTCCAGCCTGGACTGGCCACCTGACTTTCAGGCCTGGTACAAAATGGAGAATCGTGGCTTTTTGCCCACAAATTGATAGAAACTGCTAGGTGGTGACTGCAGAGCTTACAATGAAGCATGAGGCCTTTCTGTGTGAAGGGTTTTGTAACACTGCCTGGTTCACATGCCTGAGAAGCTGGCCCTGCCATGGCTACCCACAAGAGGGTAAACTGAGACTTGAACCCAGATTAGTCTACATCCCAGCTTCCCACTCTAGCCTCCTGAGTTCTCTTTTATCATCACTATATTTTAATCTTACTCTTTGTGGTACTGGGGATTGAACCCAGGGCCTCAGCATATGCTAAGCAAGTGGTCTGTAATTGAGCTACAGTCCCAGCTTCTGAATCCTCTTTTAAAAGGCCCTTGGCAGCAGAATTCCCTCCTCCAAAGCTACAGGATGCCCACCCCTGGGGCTCCAGCAGGTCACAGGGCAGTCGACATGGGGAGGCCCATTGCCTCAGACCTAGGCCAGGAAGTGGACTGAGGTCAGTGCTCTGGTCATGGTGTGTGCACAGGTGTACGTCTGTGTGTGTGTGTTCAGCATGTGTACACAGATATATATGTCTATATGTGTGTGTGTTTGGCATCAGTGCGCATACCTGCTCCAAGGATTTGGGACCCCTCAGTGGGGCTGCCCCCCATTAAGTGTCTTTTCTGTGAGATGAACCCCACCTGTCATGTCCCTTGGGGAGCACCATCATGTTCTAAGGAGCTCACACCCCAAAACAAAGGGGAGGGAAAGACAGACCCTCTATCCAAAGGGCTGAATAGGCTGAGAGGTGGGGTAGGGGGAATAGGGGGACAAGAAAAGGCATTCAGATGGTCTTTGGCGGTTATAGCCCACAGCAGCACCCTTGTGCAGTGCGCAAACTGCACCACAGTCCACAACTGTCTTGTTGGCCCCATCGGTATCTTACTCACTAGCACAGGGAAGCAGGACCCTCCTTGGGCTCCTCCTTCCTATTACTCACCCCCACCTCCACAGCCACACACCCACACAGCCCCATCTGGTCTCTTGAAGACCCCTCAAGGCTCTCTTACCCTCAGGAAAGAAGTCAAACTTCGAGGCTTCAAACCTGCATGAAGCAGGTGTCTGTTTTATTATTAATTAATCTCCATGTGTTCACTTGTGGGATATAAGACGTTTATTGACGAAGGTATAGCATAGCTACTAACATGCACCTCCCCAGAAATGGAACCTGCCACCAGCTCATCTTCCCACACAAACCTGTCCCCAGGCCCGCAGCCCTGTCCACCTTGCTCTGATGAGCCTCACGTCTCCAGGATTGGACCTGCCCTCCAGAGACAGCATGCCTCAGCCTCTTCTCCTGGGGAAACTTCTGACAGCACCACTCTTCCTGGGGTGTCTGACCCTTCCTGGCACGGAGTGGTCCCTGTGCCATGATGGGCCTTGCTTCACGGACTCCTCACCATAGTCCTGTACTATAGAAACAGAAGCTTCATACATTGCAGACCGGGAAACTGAGGCTCAGCAGGGCCTGGGGTTCACTCAGCATGCAGAGGCAGGGGAGAGGCCTGGAAGGAGCCTGAACTTCAGAAGAGATACATCTCCGTGGGGAGCCCATGACCCAAGCATCCACGTGACCTGGGAAGCTGGATGACTCTGGGTCACTTGGTGACCAGGTACTTGTGTGACTCCTGGCAATCACATGACCCTGGGCTACTGTATGACTCCAGGTAGCACATGATCTTAAAGCCCAATGATCAGAGGAAGCTGTACAATCCCCATAGTGGCCACATGATGTTGAGGGCCTATATGACACTAAGAAGCCATCTGACCTAGAAACTTTATGACCCTGGGAAGCTCTTGGCTCTCAAGTCAGTTCAAGCACCTGGAGTCCTGACATAGATTTGTGCCCAGGACGCTTGGGCAGATGTGTGCCCTACAGGTCTCAGGCCCCATTGTGGACATAGCAGGCTTGGCTCTCTGGAGATCTGGGGCTAGACAGTGTGGTTCCACTCTCTGGGGAGTGCTCAACCCCTCCATTTTGCAGAGAGGCTCACAGCAACGAGGTGCTAAAGGGCAGAGTCTTGGGGTCTTTGCTTTCCTTGCCACACTGAGGCACAGCTCCCTGAGGGTGAGGGGCAGGAGCAGGGAGGGACTCCTGGGAGTGCACAGTGGACACAGCTGGAACATCAGTCCTGAGAGTGAGGAAAAGGCTTGGCTCACAGCATTGCTCAGAAATCCCTGACAATAAGTGGGCATGCTAACTGACATAAGGGGTCGCGCAGAATAGCTTTTAAAAAATTGCTTGTTGCTTAAAAAAAAAAAGATGTATAAATCAGTAGAGGAGATGCCCACCAAGGGACTGTCCAGTTGGGACACTGTCTCAGCTTGTACCTTCTCTTTCCTCCCTCTTCAGGGCCACCTGTCTGGAGAAGACTTCTTAACTCCATTCTCTGATGGGATCTGACAAGGTATAGAGGGGGCCTCAACTCATGTTAGGTGAATTGTTGTTATTAATTGATCAGGTGCCTCAATTAATGATTAGGGCCTCAATTAATGATTAGGTGCATTGTTCATGGTAAAATCTGGATCATCCTGGTTTACATAGGGCTTCAATACACTTCACCTCCTTCTTTCTCCAGGAACTGTGAAGGCCAAGGTCATTGCTTATCAGACATTTCCACAGCAGGAGAGGGGCAAGGACACTCCCAGAAGAAAAAATGGTAAATGCAAAGGTCCAGAGGTAGGTTCAGAGGGGGTGACACAGACAGCTACCTGGTGTGACAGGGTAGAGGGCAGGGAGGAGGGAGACCTGCCAGATCTTCCTTCCAGGAATGCGGAACACCTGGCCCCAGTGGCTTCCCAGGCACCTGTACTGCCCACCAGCACCCAGCCTTTGCCCCTGGGGCCACCTTCCTGCCCTTCAGCACTCAGTTCCTGCAAGAAACATTGTTCCTCTTAGCCTCAAGTTCTTTGTGAAATGGGACATTTCTGCTGCAAAAGGTTGAGGGAGGACTATATGTAGGGGCCAGGTAGATGTGAGAGCTCTCTATCCTCTCCTGCATACTCTGTGTCCTGCAGAATGGCTTCTACCTCTCTGCCGTGGCCCAGAGGTCACCATGAGATCCAGAGACAGGAGTCTCACTACTGACCTGAATGCTGTCCACACAAAACCACTAGCCTACTCAGAGTGGGTGGTCATAACTTTGTGGGGTGTGGAGTGCAGAGCATCCTTGCTGAAAGGGCTTTTCATGTATAAGGCACAGAGTGGATAGGAAAGAAATGATGCCCAGCAATGAATGCCCAGCACATCCTTCCTTCCCTCCTTCTTCATCTTATTCACCCAGCCCCTAACCAGATGTGCCCCAGGTGAATCTCGGCTCTATCACCTGCCAGCTGTGCAGCCGCTGTAACAACCTTCTGTATCTCTGCTTCCTCATCTGTGGGATGATACTTATCTCAGTAAAAGCCGCATACACACAGGGACAGGGATGAGTGTAACGCAGGCCTGCCCAGGTGTCCACAGATCAGGTGGGAGGATATGAGGTCACAGGCACAATTAGCCATGGAGCTGACCTCATCCCCCAGGCTCTTCTCAGGGTCAGGAAGCCCCTGTGCTTTACAACCAAGGGTGCAGGATTTGCTCCACAGATCGTGGGGCCTTTGTTAAAAACTGTTACAACCGCACAATGATAAGCCAAGCATAGACATCATCTGAGCAGAACCTAGGCCAATTACAGGTACTCCCAGGGTGGTAAGGGCCTGGGTGCACCCTGCTCTGGAGCCAAGACAGACCCAGGGCTTTCTGATCCTGGTTAGAGGGCTGCTCTATGCCAAGCTCTGTCCTTATGGGACTGAGGCTAGACATTCAAGGAAGAGTAGGGAGAAGTGTGAGAGCTGCAAGGACCCCACTCCCAGGCTGCCATGGGCAACGGGGCCGTGGAACCACAGGCCACACATTCTTGGCAGCTGCAGTTGAGGTCTTAGCTGGCCAGGTTGGGGCAGAATGCTGGCGGGGTGGCCCTGCCTGGGTCCTCTTGCACATACATGCACACACACACATGCGTGCACAGGCACCGAGGCATACTGACATATGTGCACCACTAGGGAATGTTTTTCCTTAACCTCATCCTGTTTGATCTCTGTGCCTAACTGCAGGTCACAGCAGTAAATTAATTGGATGTTTCCACAGTTTAAAAACTACTTTCCAAATTCCACTTTGAAGAAAACTTATACTTTAATGCCACATTCATGTATTCTTTGAGAAAGGTTTACGGAGTGACTTCAAGTCAGATCCTGCACTGGGCTCCACAGCTACAGAGCCATTCTCTCATCCACATGTATCTCCTACTCCACAATGGCATCCTCGAAGAGAGACAGGGATGTGCTCCCAGCTCTGATGCCAGAGTCCAGCATGGCAGGTGGACATGGTGGGCACACACTCACTCAATGCTTGCTGATGAATGAAAATGGAAAAGATTCAATAAACACCAGAAGCTCGTGAATAATTAAACAGTTCCTATATCCTTACTTGGTACTCCTTCTTGTCCTGTCCTTTTAAAAAGCATACATTATTAATCTTTTACCTAATCATGGTGACAACTGTAAACTGGTATGATTAGAAAGCTTCCTTTCACATGAGGACTCAAGCTCAGGAAGGTGCCCGGGTCACACAGGTGACAAGTTGCACAGATGGAACTGTCTCTGCTTCTGTCATTTGACCATAAGAGTCAGAAAAAAAAATAAAAACCCATAGGAGAGGCAGATACTCAGTGATGAGTATTCTCCACTGTCAGGTGCTCCTTGGGGCTCTTTATGTACACACTGGTGTTCTAGCCCTCTGTCTGGGTGTTGCGTACACAGGGAAGGGATCTTTTCTTCATGTATGGTACTGGGGATTGAACCTGAGCATTCACTGAGCTACGTCCCCAGGGCTTTTTTTTCTTTTTTTTTTTCTTTTCAAAACAGTGTTTAGCTAATTCACTGCTTCCCAGGCTGGGTTTGAACTTGTAATCCTCCTGCCTCAGCTTCCCAGAGAACTGGGATCACAGGTGTGTGGCCACCTCAACTTGCTGGCACACACTTCTTGACTGCAGAACTGGATAAACTGTCACAAACTGAGCACTGTGTCACCAGAAGAAAGACCAGGAAATAGTACTGCCAGCTTCCAGACACACCCTCCATGCCCACTTCCTGGCCCTAGCCCTCCCTCCATCGAGGTTAACCACTGCCTTGATTCCCAATACCAGTTATATAATATCTTCTACTTTATGTACATGAGAACTTACAGTTTTTAGTGTCTTTTTTCTCCTCAACATCATTTATAAGTCATCCACGTTATACGCAGTTGTAAATTAGAGTTATTACCATCATTCTACTGCCTGAATCTATCATATTTTATGTATTCCTTCAATGGCTAATGAATATTTGGGTAGTTTTCAGTTTAGGGTACTACAAGCAGTGCTGCTATGGACAGAACTATGAAGTCAAGTATGTCTCCAGGTGTAAAGCCAGAGCCTTGTAAGTGGATTTCTATCCCTCGAGTTCCCATTGGTCCTGTTCGAGTTCCAGTTGCTCCACTTCCCTGCCAACACTTGGTATTGTCAGATTTTCCAATTTTAACTGTTCTGAAGGCCTCACAGGCCATTCTATTTCTAAATTCCCTCCAAACCCCTTGAAATAGATCTTATGGTCTCTATAGATCAACATACCAAGGCTCTGAAAGGTGAAGAAATGTGTCCAAAGACGCTCAAATCCTGGTGAGGGCTTAGGGCTAGGATATGACTAGGTCCTTACCTACTCCGACCTTACCCATCACTTCATCTCTTTGTCTATTTGTCTTGCTGCCTTCCCTGGACTTGTGATGGATTTTCCAGCTGCCCCCTCTTAGGGATTCTCTGGTCATTCTGCATGTGGGGAGACACCGGATGGGGGCCCCTGCAGGGTGCCTGGGCCATGGGTCAAACCTGGAGAGGGACTCTAGGAGGCTCGGGCCCTGAATCCTGCCTGCCCAGCTCTCTGGGACACCCGCCTGATGGAGGGGGTTCATTGAGCGCTGCAGAACGCGAACTGGGGAGGGGAGGAGAGGGGAAGACGCTGGAAGGCTTGCCGCGCAAGGTGGGGGTGGGGGTGAGCAACTAAGAGCAGGTTTGCTGCAGAAGAGGGAGCAGTCCTGGGGGCGGGACCCACCGTGCTGCCTTGTGGGTTTGGGCGGAGGGGTGAAGAGGATGTTTGCCCAGGGGCTGGTCGTGATGCAGAGGTGGGAGGAGCGGGGGTAGGGGGCTGGGGGCGCAGGGATCATTCTCCCGCGGCCACCGAGAGGGACCTGAATATGCAAGGGGCCAGTGAGGGGCGGGTGCCCCAGCGGCTCGCGGCGGGCGGGGGGCGCACCAGGAGGCGGGGCCGAGCGGGGAGGGGCGGGGCCTAGAGGGCGGGTGGCGGTCGCGACCAATGGGCGTACGCGGACCAGGCCCCGCCCCCGCTGCCGCTGCATAGTCATGAGGCGCAGGCCGGCGCTGCGTCAGCGGAAGCGGCGCGGAGCGGCTGTTTCCGACCCGATAAAGCGGCGTTGTCCTCGCGCGCCGGCCGCAGCCTCGCAGCGCTCGCTCCGCGCCCGTGTAGCTGACTGACGGACCGCCCGGCCGGCCGCCGAGAGCGCAGCTGCCGCCAGTCGCTCCGCCGCCGCCACCCCGGTGCGCCCGGGGCCCGCGCCCCTGCGCCCCCGCGCCGCCCGCCAGCCCTCCCGGCCGGCTCGCCGCCCCGCCGCCCTGCGGCCCCGGCCGGAGGAGGAGACAGGTGAGCGGCCGCGCCCGGCCCCCTGCCCCCGGCACCTGGCGCTAGCACCTGCTCCCCCGCCCCGTCCGCTTCCGCGCGGCCTGCGCCTCGAACTCGTGGGCCACCCCCAGCCTCAACCCTGCGTCCTTTCCCGGGGGAGGGCATCCCCGACTCGGCCGGCCAGGGCGCTGGCCCCCCTAGGCGCCCCGCCCCCATTCCTTGGCCCTTTCCCTTCCCGACTGCACCTGCCGGACCTCGTCCTCATCCCAGAAGCCTCCTCGAGCATCCCAAGCCCCCTCACCTCGTGTACGCCTTCTTTTGGACTAGCCTCTGGCCTCATCCATCGGCCTCCCCCTCACCCCCCAGCTTTCGTCAGGTTCCCTACCCAGAGAGGAGTCGGACCCTGCTCTACACTCCAACTCCCGCCAGTGCCCAGCCTGCCATCTCTAACTTCTGAGAGGGCAGACTGCCCACCACTCACGAAATGCCCTCTCTTCTCTCCCATTCTCCCACCAGTACACACGCCCCCTGGCAGTGTCTCACCTTGACTCCGACCGCGGCTGCCCATCTGGGATGGGGCATTGTCCCTGCTCTGTCTTTTTGGGTATGCCTTATTTCCTGAGGCTGACCTTGCCTCTCGAGGAAGGGGCCAGGGCATCAGTGCTCCTGGTCCGGAGCATGTGTTTTGGAGAAATCCCTGCGCATATCTCTGGACCACAGCGCTCACGCACTTTCCGCTGGCGCCCCTTTCACTGGTACCCCTCATCCTCTCGCCCTTGAGCTTAACCCATTCCTTACCAGGACGCGCAGCACTTGACGGGCTCCCGGGGAGCACACTCCAGCGAGGGCTTTTCCAGGGGAGGTATGTTCAGATGGGGGGAGCACATCCTGCTGGCTGGTTACCCCGTGATTCTAGAAGGTGGGGCCAGCGAAGGGTGGAGGCTACACCTGGTCTCCTAGGGTTTGTGATTTTTCCAATGGGGCCGATGGCTTCCGAGTCACAGACTTAGACACCCTCCTCAATCTGGTACTCCGCTGACTCCAGGGGAAACAGACTTTGCAGCTCCGCGTTACTGGGGTAGTCTTTTCTGGTGCAAGGCCTGGGAAAGCAAAGAGCGTTTACAAGCTTAGTGACTGAAACGGTTGCGGGGTCAAGCAAGTGATTGTCATAGCCTGAAGAGTCAGACGGCTGGGAGAAAGTCCATTGGACCTCCCTAGTTGTGTCGAGAGTGTGCCCTGCACTTTTATTACCTGCACCTGTCTTCCACTGACAGTGTGTGTTAAGAATTTTCCTCTCTGTTATTTTGTTCTTGTAGTAGGAAGAAGTAAGAAAAGGCTGGAGGATTGATTTACTGATTAAGAATTGTAACAAATGATTGGACATCAGAACCAGGATCATCCACCTGCCTTGAAAAAAATTCGATAATTTCCTCACTTTTCTGTTAGATCTGAATTATGTATTGCAAGAGTAGGTAAAGTTTAATGCTGGGGAGAGACTTTGTGGAAGATGTTGGAGAGCGGGGAGATGCAGCGATTATGGTCTGAAGCTCTGGGCCCCAGGTGAAAAGAGACTCAGGCATAATAAGTAAATCTGGTGCTTCTGGGGAGAGGTTGAGGAAGTAGGTTGTCTTAAAATCAGGAGTTGCAGTCACATTCAGGCTGTTTTTGTGGCTGCAGCTGAAAAGGAAAGAACTAGATCGTTTGAAATGCTTATTAAGTATGCGGAGGTGGGCAGGTCTGGACAGTGTCCTTGGGTCGGCAGGAGTTGGGGAGGCTGCCTAGGGCCAGCTCCCTGGGCCAGTGGGGATTCTTTTGCTGTCTTCCTTTCCCTTGCTGAGGTGCTGTGCGCTGCAGCTCTGGCCCTTGTCGCATCGCAGGAGATCAGATTGGGTTGGGTGATCTCTGGGGGAAACTTGCAAGCTTTTAACACCCTATAACTTTGCTTATTGGAGAGGTCAGGGTGGGGGAGGGGTGAAGAGAGCCGGTCTACTGGCTTCTGCCCCTCTCCGCGAGCAGGGAGATCCTGCCTCCCCCAGCCCTGCTGATCTACAGGGGAGGAGAGGGCTGCGGCAGCGGCGGCAGCAGCTCCCCCATCCGTAATGGAGACGAGGAGCTTGGGAAGGTAGCTGAGCTGATGTTAGTTTGCTTGGTATTGAATTGATTTCATCTGTGTCGTTAGACAGGCTGTTGGGGAGGATGAGGGGCAGTGTTGGAGTTCAGGCTGCTGCTGTTACTGTCATTTTCCAACTGAGGTGCGTCCACCTGCTGGTGCCCTCTCTCACTCATCCCAAAGGCCCTGACATCCAGCTTTGGGTGGCCAGCAAGGGTGGTTTTTGACAACCTCAAGAGCTGGCACTGAGTAAGGGAGACTAGCGAATGTGGTAAGTGGCAGACAACCCCAAATTGCCAGTGCCCTCCTTGGGAACACCCCTGGCAAGAGCCTGTCTGCAATTTGTGGAGCCAGGATGTGCTGGAAGCTGTGTTCTTGTTAAGGGTGGGCAAGGATACTGCTTGTGCTTGCCTCCTCTGGTTCCCTAGGTATTTTTTTTTTTATCACAATGTAAATTATGTTGATGAAGGTGTGCTCAGTAAAACTCCATTAAAAGGACTGCGTGACTCCAAGCCAGGAATCATGAGAGCATTTTAGTTGTGCTGAATGAAAAATCCAACAACAGGAACAAGCCTCATGGATGAAGAACAGCCTTGGAGGGGAGGACCCAGTAAGCAGCCCTCTGCAGAGGGCCAGAGATGCACCTCCCCCACCAGCTACTAGACAAGGTCCCCTTGTTTAGATTAGTGTAACTGCCCCACCAAAATCAGTGAACAAGGATCTTTTTAAACATGGAAATTTCAGGATTATTTTTTTAAAAAATCCATTCTCAGCCTCTGTGAAGCGAGGCACACTTTCAGAGAACTGTGAGGCCTTCTTCACGCTTGTGGAAAGGATGATGCTCTGCCCTGAGCTAGAAGAGAAATTAGACCAGGCTGCATGGAAGGCATCTCCAGCCCCTGGCCATTTGAGCGGAGGTGATGTGAGAAACATTTAGTGGAGGCCTAATAGTGTTTATGAGATGGCTTACTTGGCTAGTGACTTGTGAAAGAGGTGTTTTAAGAAGATTAAAACATGCACTGGCTTAGGGGCAGCATCATTAACTTGCTTGCTGTTTTCCTGTCAACAGCTTGCATTCCCGAGTGGTCTTTTGAGAGCAGTGGGTGGTCTGATACTGTCTATCTTACAGGGTTGGGATGCTAATGCCCAGTCAGTGTGGGTCCTTCATTGAGTGCAGTTGGTCTGAGACAGGCATAATACCGGTTTCCTGAGAGAGACTGAGAACCAGCGCAAAACCCTGAATTTAGAGAGAAGGGCTCTGAGTTTGGCTCACTGCTGTGTGACTTCGGGTCCTTAGGCGAGACGGGTTTCTCTTTTGAAAAAGGGTGCAGCTGTGTTGTCCTGATGTTGTTACTAGGCCTGTCTTCTTATCTAGTGAAGGCTCCGAACACAGGTTCTCCCACGAGTCTGTGGGGGAAGTCCAAGAGGCTGCCCTTTGTGCTGGGAATCAGGGTGCCAGCCTTTCTAATTGGGGGGGTCCTAGGGTAGATCCCCTGCAGCCTAGGGGCTTTGCATAACCTGCTGGAATCACTGGATGCTGCCACCTTGCCCTCCCACCTCTGCTTGGCCAGAAGCCCAGGTTGGGAAGGCATTGTTCAAACCCAGGTCTTGGTGTTTTCGTTCTCCTAAACCTGCTGAGGGATTTTGCTGGCAGTGAGAGGAAACTGCATTCTTGAACCCGGGCCCATCGGTGCTTAGTTCACTGTGTTCAAGAAGCACCTTCCATGCTGGAATCCTGCTGCCCAGAATTTTGGGGATTCTGCCCCTGAATCTTAGAGCGCCTGGATTGGTTGGCATCTACATTTTCCTCATTTCAGAGAAGGGAAATGATGAGGTAAAAATGCACAACAGACCCTTGAAACGTTGTGATAAAGAGGAGTTGAAACGGTGTACTTGCTTGGTTCAGGTGTAGTGGTCACTACTTTTACACACAGTTTGAAGTATCACTTAGACATTATACGTCACTACACGGTCAGTGAGCGCCTTATGGCCAACAATTAGTCATTTTAGGACAATATATTAATCTAAGAGAGTATGATTTTTGGTTTTAGGTGGGAAGGGAATGTGTTTTCATCACTTTATTATGTTTGGTTCATTTTGTTGTCATTGTTGCTGCTGGGGATGGAACTCAGGGCCTCCAAGCATGTGCCTCTGGGCTGCATCTGCAACCCACCATCATTTTTTTGAAGGGTGTGGTTTTTGACATCTGCACTGGAGATGAAATCACTTTCCAAAATATGTTGAACATAAGGGGAAGGACTAGCTGGGTACTGGTAGAAGGCAGCTGTTTTATCAATAGTATTGGGTTAAATTAGAAATGTTTTATATTATGTTAAAGCAGAGGCTGTTCAGCACCTGGCTCATGTGTTCCAGAAAATAACTTTGAGAAGCTGGGTATGGTCATGCACACCTGTAATCCCAGCCATTCAGGAGGCTGAGGCAGGAGGATCTCAGGTTGGAGACCAGCCTGGGCAATTTAGCAAGACCATATCTCAAAATAAAAAAGAACTGGAGATACAGCTCAGTGGTAGAGTGCCTGTGGGTTCAACCCACCAGTACTGCAAAAGAGAAACAAAAGTAACAACAACAAACCCCCCCAAATTTTGAAAAACTATGGCTATATATTAAAATTGTAGGTGTATCTAAATATTTTTGATTATAATTTTAAATAGCTATGGAAGATGTAATTTCAGTTATATTGTAGACACTTAAAAGTTACTGTTCTGTTGCTGTTTATTTATTTATTTAGGGTGCTGGGGATTGAACTCAGAGCCTTGTACTCACTAGGCAACCACTCTACCACTGAGCTAAATCCCCAGTCCCTCTGTTGCTTTTTAAATGCTAAATACTCTAATGATTTGATATCCACTATCAGGAAGTCCTTTAGAAAGTATATAAACAGTGTGAAACTTAGGCCTTTTGTCTCTGGATTGTTTGTTCCACTTTCCCTTGTGGGCATTTATTCTAATGTAATTTGCTTTTATACTTGAGAATCCTTTTATTGGTCATTCTTCATACTTTTCTGTGACAAAAGTGTATGTAAATTGCAATTTAAAACATTTCTATAATCTTTAGGCTATGTTAACTCAATCCAGAAAAATGTTTGTGTCATTGTTGTTATTATCAGTACAGAATTGATCACAGAAGCATAAATACATCTTTTTTTTCTCAATTTGGAAGCAGTTTTTATTAACTGATCAAATCATAAAAACACCATGGTAGGTACCATAGTTCATCCTTCTAATAAGCCTGTTGATCTCATCCTCCCTATTTCCAGTATCCCCACCTTCCACAAAATGGGTGGTCTTTTTCTTCATTCCACTTCATGGAGAAGATAATTTGAAGGGCCATGGAAAGTCATTTGCCTCTTTGAAGTGTTTTCCAACAGTATAGATCTCATGAATCAGATCCTCCATGAACATGATGCCATATGTACCAAGAGATCGAGCAATCAATGACTTATCTGCCAAGTCAATTTGCTGCTTCTTGATTTTGCCATAGCCATGCTTGTATATTAGTTCATTTACTGAGTTCAGATTTGGGTACCCCTGTGCAATATATGGTTCCACAATCCTCAGCATGTCATTTGAAGCCTTGCTGAGCTTAACAGAGGTACCATTGAAGATTTAGTGAAGGGGAAGAAGGTGTAACACCTTTCGGATCTTTGGGCTCACACCATTGATACCCCTAATCCATATGACAAATGCCAATTGGGGTTCTGCAAGTACATAGAAGTTGCCAGCTTTTCTTGCCACAAGCCATTCAAATCTCAGTTCTGTACATCTGTCTATATTCTTAGTGCCTGGCTTTTTCATAGATAAGCTTCCTCTTTGCCTTTTGAAGTATCTTTTGAGTAAACTTCTTTCTTGGGCACTTTACCTTCAGCTCTGTGTAATGTCTTTGGTTTTTCTTAAGGGTTTCTGGCACAGCAGGAACCTTCTTTTTCTTCTCTTTGATATCCTCCATGGTTCCAGCCAGAAAAGAGTAAATATATCTTTGATCTCAATTACTTACTAGATGCACAAAATAAAAACACATTGGAATGGGGTTTCAAAGACCAGGGTGGGCGTCCATTTAAGGTGTCTCAAGTAAAGGAATTGCCAAACTGTCCCTGGTACCACATACACCCTTGCTACTGGAACACTCTGAGAGGAGTATCTCCTTCTCGCCTAGGTGGGGAAGGGAGAGTGTAAAAGTGACCTTGGGTGGAGGCAGGAGCCTACTAGGGCACTGGCACTTCAGCAGGGCAACTTTTCAGGCTGTTCAGTTTTAGGAAACAGGGTATGAGGACACTGAGCTTCCTTAAAACTCCTTTAAAACTCCTTGTGCCTGGAAACCCCTTGGGCTTCTCTTGGGTTGCACCCTGTGCCTTTAGGTGCTGAGTGTGTATTCTCAGTACAGTACTGCTCTGCTTGGTTGGACCTAAGCCCTCTCTGGTTTGTCAAACAATGACACCGAGCCACTCTTACACTTTAGTGTGTAACTGTGTGCTTTCTAAACATGCTGTGAAAAAAGGCAAAAGATGATAAATTTTGTATATGTGCACCATTTGGTTGGTAGGAGTGCATCTTTATTTGGTTGGGTTAAAATGTAAGGCTGTGGAATTATGCCTTGAGTTAAATTTTAATTTACCAGAAAGATGTGTTAGAAGCAGAAGAAAACAGTGTGGCCAGGCCATGGGCTTCCCAGAGGCTTTTGCCTGGTGAGAATCCAGTGTCCTGTGTATCTCTTCTTCTTCCCTCATTTACACTGGGATTGTCTGCTTGTCCCTGGGGTTAGGGCCATCTGAGGGGCTGGGGTAGAGGGATGAAGAGCCTGACTGGGGAGATGGGTACTAGAAAGGTAGACCCCCCCCACCACCACCACCACTGAGAACCCAGGATGGGACTGGTGTGGGCAGCATCAACACTTCTTGTCCCCATTAACTTGCCCACATCTGAACATGCTGCCAAAACATAAATATTTACTATTTTTATCCAAAAACCAATAGAAATTGGGTGTTAAGTACATTTAGTAATTAAATAGTGATCCCAAATTACCTTTACACTCAGAAACTCAGCATGCTGTGGATGGAGAGCAGTGGAACTTGGCATCGTGCCATAGGTCTTATGACCTAAGGGGAGGTTCCAAAGACCTAGAGGTCTCTGGCCTTGCTCAGCTCTGTGGGCAGGAGAGCAGGTTGCCCTGGAACATGGCCATGTAGCTCAGCCTGAGATTCTACCTGGCTTCCCCTCCTCAGGGCTGGCGAGTAAGAACCCTCTGAAGAATAATGCTTCGGTAGGAATGTGGACAAGTAACTAGGGAGGCAAACAAACATGTCCTCAGATTGTGGCCAATGCCATTGTTCCCATGTATAAGTAAGATAGCTAATTCTAAAACTATCTTCTGGGAATCCCATGG
Organism: Hystrix cristata; assembly: GCA_004026905.1. Taxonomy (NCBI): domain Eukaryota; kingdom Metazoa; phylum Chordata; class Mammalia; order Rodentia; family Hystricidae; genus Hystrix; species Hystrix cristata. The sequence goes on from PVJO010000825.1 coordinate 37,475, forward strand.
TGTCTAAACAGCATGAATGGACAGGATGAGGAGCCTTAGGAGATGGAGTCTCCTGCTCAAATGCAACTAGTCCAGACTTAGATTTTCTTGGCACTTTGGGCATCAGTCCTGAAATCAAGATTTCAGGCTCTTGAAGACTTTTTTGTGTGTGTTAGTGGGGATCGAACCCATGTCCTCACGTGGGCTAGGCAAGCATTCTTCCACTGAGCCACATCCCCATCCCTTTTTTGTTTTTTATTTGGAGACAGGGTCTTGCAAAGTTGCCCAGGCTGGCCTCCAACTATAATCCTCCTGCCTCAACCTCCTGAGTAGCTGAGATTTTAGGCATGCACTGCCATGCCTGCCTAGAAGACTTTGAGAAATGCTCTGGATTTGGTTATTTCTAGAAATTCCCATGCTCACCTGGGGTTTTACTCCAGTGTGCAAATCTCTCAGCTAGCATGCTACACAGATACTAGAATAACCGTTAGTGGTGTTTTCATATCGCTTATGTAAAACTGCATTAAACGCTTGGAGTAGGAGTCCTCCCCCAGCAGACCCTGCACACCACTACCCTCTGCTGGATGCAGTCAGATCTTGGGGGTGTGGCAGGACTACTCTGCCTCTAGTCAGTGACCCATTTGAAATGCAGCTCAGTTTTGAGGGAGAGAAAGGCGCGTAGAGTGGCCTTGGTCATTGGCCTGGAGTGGGCATCCCTGTTGGCAAGCATCTCCCTAGGTAAGCTGGAGGAAAGCTCAGTACTCTCAAAGCATTTCTAGCTCAGGTTGAGTTACTCAGATGTTTAAGGTGTTTTTAGTTCTTAAATGGATGGGGAGGGGTCCTGTGCTTCTTAATCAGCGGTGGAAACCTGATGGAGCCCAGTTGTGTCGTGGGAGGAGTACACAGAGTGTCATGGTGCTGGCTGGGCCAGCCCGGAGTTTGTGACCTTGGCCCAGAAGCTGCCCACAACTTGGAGCCTCAGCTTTTGTATGATAACCTAAGAGCATCAGGAGTATCTGTCCCTGGCTCTGAGCAGGCCCTACGGACTAGTAATGACACTTGGCCCTCTCCGATGGAACCTGCAAGGGTGGAGGTTATATAAGTTGCCCCAAACCACAGGGTAAGTGGCTGCGCCTGGTGTACACCTGGCGTGATGGGCTGCGTTGCTCACCATTTTCACACTGCCTCATACATAAAAATGTGGTTTGCTTTCTGCCCAGGGAGGCATGGAAGTGCTTCTCATCCTGGGGCGCTCTGTCTGAGTATCTAGTGGATGGACATGTGCATGGGAGATCTAAGTAGTCTTTGCAGTTTCGAGTGTCACTTTTCAGTACTTTAACAGTATGTCAGAAATATTGGCAACTTTTCGCACAATGGAATGAAGTGATATTTAAAAGTAATCAAATGTAAAATAAAATTGGAATGGTTTTTTTGAATGAATGAAGTAGCCAAGAACAGCATTACCAGTGATTCAAGAGGGTGGAGAAGAGAAGACAGCCCCTCACTGTCCTTGGGTCTCTGAACACCCGTGCCAGGGGCACAGGGCTATAGCACTTATGGGGTGGCATGGCCGGACTGTTTGTGCCATCCCTGCAGCAGGGAGGCTGTGTGCTGATAAGGCTCTTGTGGGTGATGCCGGTTTGTGGTTGTTGAGTTCAGATAGGTTTTTGATTAAGTTCTGTGGGTCTGTGGGGGAGTCTGGAAGCCACATACATGGAGACTGTGGTTTCTGCTTGGTTATGATACAGTTTTGGAAAATAGTTTAAAACTTTTTTCATTTGGATTTTCTCATGGTGTCCTCAGAACTCTGTCCATCTGGGGGTTTGTTTTTGCCCACACAGTTTGGCTTTGGCTTCGGAGCCCTTTGGACTTGGACTGGGATCCCCACAAAGTAGTCATCCTTCCCCACAAAGTAGTCATCCTCTCATTGCCAGATGGCAAGTGCCTGTGCCCAGCCGGATCCCTGTCCCTTTCTGATTGAGTCCTAGTGTGTTTGACCTTAATGATTCAGTCAGAGGGTCGGGGCAGTTAAGATGTTTATACTTCTAAAACACCGAGTGTATTGCCCAGGGAAGCATCCTGTGGTGCTGTGTTTCTGTAAGTGTGCTAACTTAGAGGATTGGGGCCTTGGTCTGCTCAGGCTGCTGTGACAGAAAACTAGAGGCTTGGGACTTGAAAAGAACAGGGATGTATTTCTTGGTGCTGGAGGCTGAGGGGCCAAGGGCAAAGTGCTGTCAGACCTGGTGTCAGCGGAGGCCACCTCCTGCTTCAGAGACAGTATCTTCTCTTCGTGCATGAGGTCACAGTGAGGGGCTTTGCTTCACCACATCTAAGGGCGCAAATCCCATTCCAAGGCTGTCTGCCCTCATGATCTGATCACCTCTCAAGGGCCCCATCTCCTAATACTACACTGTGGAAGTTGAGATTGCAGCCTATGAATTTGAGGGGACATGTAGATTCAGACTATAGCACTGAATATTTATTAATGCTAGTGGATTTGGTCACTAGTAGAATGCAGTTGGTGCTGCAGTTGAGGCTACCCGTCTGCTGTCTACAGGGTCCTTACAGACCTACACAAATCCTACCTACTGCAGCTCTCCCTGGCACTTGTAAGTATACATAGTGAGCAGGTGGCTCAAGTGCCACATAGATTTTGAATTAGCTTGTGAATTTGCTGGCCACACTATGTGGAAGCAGTGATACCACCATTTCTTGGGTGAGAAAACTGACGCTCAGAATCCTTAATAACTTGACTGGGCTTTTGACTCCTAACTACTCCTGCCATAGAATGTGCTTGGCAGTATCTGCCAAGGCAGAGAAGTTACAGGTAAAGGAGAGCTGGAGAGATGGTGTTTATGGTCTTGGTGAGGCAGTCAGGGAAGGCTTCTTGGAAGTGGGGGCTGCTGGAAAAACAAAGCTCAACTCTCAGAAGCCAGGCTACTCAAGGCCTGGGCCTGAGTAGTAGCTGCTGCTTTGTTGGAAGGTGGTGCTGGAATGGACCACCACACATTTCCAGCAGTGCCATAGTGACCAAGGAAAAGGGAGGCAGGTAAGGGCTCTCCGTCAGAGCCACAGAAACCAGGATGGGACAGGGTAGGTCCCAGGCATACTGCTGCCTGGGTGTGGAGTCCTTGCACTTGTGCGAGACCCTTTCACCTGTGAGAAACCTGTGCCCACACCAGGCTGTGCTGCGAGGCATCCCTTTACCTTCTGAAGGGACTGCCCTGTGCAGTACATACATTAAGTGTGGGGGTTTTCAGCTTTGAGGGGTGGTCTCTCTCTCATTCCTTTCACTCATAGGTCTGCTCTTGGAAAATGCCACAGGAGACAGTTGCAGCTCATCCGTTCCCATTATCACCCTGGCATGTCTAGCCACAGAGCCTTGCAGAGACCTTCCAGAATGTACTGTGTGTTGTGTACATGGCATTTGCCAGGGAGTCGCCTTTCCTCCTCCTCCCCAGTGAGCAGTATGGACTAGCATGAGTGGGCGATGAGGCTGGGAAGTAGGGTGCTTGGTTGAGCCTATTAGTCCCCAACTCTCTGGGTACCCCTGGGTACTGTAGACCTGTTTCTTTGTGTCTTAGGTTCTGACCCATGATGGCATTTGGGAAGACGTCAGAAGAACCTTTACTGCCTGTCACTTGTCAAGTACCTCTAGTTAGTGATAGGTTAAACCCCAAAGCAGCCCTGTCATAAGCTGTTCTGCTTCTTTTTAGAATGAAAGGTCTACTTATCTTTATTGGTCAGATCAGGGACTGTCCTGATCATCTAACTACAACGTGGTCATCTTGGGAATTTTGGGCTCGTGCCCCAGCCTGTGGCTCCTGGGAGCAGGTCTGTGGTGACAGGACTGGTATCTCCCTTGGGACTTGGTGACTCTGGCCATGCCACTGCGGCTTTGTGAACCCCAGGGCCCCACTTGTAAGACTGGTGTGATATTGCTGAGGACATAAGGACACGAGGAGTGTCTTTCTACCCTCAAGAGATCATGCTGGGTGAACATTCCCACTCCACCACCCTGCTTTCCTTCTGTGGTCACTTGAACCCACCCGTGGCCCTGTACCATACAGAGACCACTTTTCCATAACACAGCCCTCTGCTTGGGCATGTCCTCCCATCCTCTGGAACATCAGGGCTTTGCCAGCATAGGGTAGACTGCTAGGCTCTGGCTCCTTCTTGGTGCCCTGGGGAAAGATTGTCCCTGTAGTGCCCTTGACCTGGTGCCTTACCCTGCAGGGTGGGGACTGGGATCTGTTTCCCGCCCTTTGCTGGTTTATTTCCTTCACCTGTGCACTCAAGCTGTCTCCACAGGGAGTGCCTTGGGGCCTGTTGTGGCATGGACATGTGGGCAGCGGCCTACAAGTGGTGACCTAGAGCTTGGCTGGTGCCCAGTGCTACGCCCAGCTCTGAGTCCCCATGCTGACCTGTCCTCTTTGCGTTCCTCTTTGCGTGCTGCCTCCTTTCTGTTTTCCCCTGTGTGGTTCTCTTGTTTTGCTGTTGCTATTACTGGCTTCAACTTAGTAGACACTTGCCATGTGTGATGTGTATTGCTGCGCGGTGGAGCCAGTGATAGGAGAGCCCTGGTCTCAGATCCACAGGGTCCCCAGCCAAATCCCAGGCAAAGCCTCCTTCTACTTGCCCTCTGCCTGCAGTGCCATCTCAGAAGTGGCTCCTTGAGACTGCTGCAGGTCAGGGTCATTCCTGCCTCTTCCTGCCTTGGCCTTGGGTTGCCTGTCCAGTCATGTCGGGCATCCCTAGAGCTCCTGCTGGGGGCTGGCCCTTGGACAGGGCCTCAAGAGGTGACCTGCAGTAAAAGCACTCCTGGTGGCCACCCCTCTGATCACACTGGTTTTTGACAGTGGCAGACATACCCAGGAGCTGCGGCAGGGCCCCTGGAAGAGCCCTTTGCCCACTTGGGCTCCCCACTCCCCCAACCTGCCCCACACACAGTGTGCCCTACCTCAGCCAGCCCAGTGTCCTCTTTCTGCCACAAGCTAGAGCACCCCCCAACCAGGCTTTCTCATCCCTCTTTCAAACCATTCTTTCTCACTTTTTCTTCTGTAGATCTTCACCCCAGGTGGATTTGTATTGTTTTTCAGTGGCAGAACATGTTCTTAGACAGAATGCATATTTCCAGGCAGGCCCTGAACACCACAGAAAGCCCAGAAGCCAAAGCATAACTTTCTCTTCAGTGGAACTTTCTTCTACATCTTACACCCTGCACAGTGCTGTGTGCTTTCCTTTTTTACTTTGCTATAGAATTGTAGGTTGTGTCTTCACAGTACTATTGCTGTACATTGATTGATTGGCCCACATATCTGGCTTTGTGGAATTGCCTTTAAGATTCATTTTCTTTGCACTGTCCCAAGTCAGTAGACATGTGTGGGTGTCTGACACCCAGTTTTGATGATGAGTATGTAAGTGGGCCTCTGTGTGCACTGGTCCCTTGTGTGGATGGCATAGTTGATGCATAGTCTGTGATGGCATAGTCTGTGGTTTCAGTTGACTTCAGAGCCCATGGTTCTAGTCTGAATTTGTTAACACATCGATCAAGAACTTCTTAGAGCACATCCCTGTAATCCCAGTTACTCAGGAGGCTGAGACAGGGGGATCACAGGTTGGAGGCCAGCCTGGGCAACTTAGTGAGATCCTGTCCCAAGATCAAAAATCGAAATTGCTGGATGGTGTAGCTTAGTGGTAGAGTGCTGCTGTGTTCCATCCCCAGTGCCACTAAAATTTAGATTCTACCCTTCATAATTTAATTGTGCATAGGTTGTAGTTTTTGTCATGGACAACTTCAGGAGCTGCGTGAAACTTCATGTGTGCACATGCATGTGAGCCCATGTGTGTTTGGGACAGGTTGTGCTGAAGCAGATGACATTAGCAGGTAGAGGGATGAAGAGACTCAATGGAAAGACCCTAGGAAAGAGTGGGTAGGGTGAGGTCTGCTGGTCAAGAGGGCTGAAGCCCCATGCTGTGCCTGGCAGTAGAGGTCACTGAGAGGGAGAAGGACTGTAGGAAAGTGCCCTGGCCTTGAAGAGTGTGTGCCAGGCTACCTTCCTTCGAGGGACAGGGGACTCCGTGCCCCATAGCCTCCTGGAATGGCTCCTGCTCAGGTTGAGCTGCAGGCTGTGAGGTTATGGGGTCTTGGGGGATGGGCAGAGTGGGAATGGGCAGAGAGGGGTCCAGCTGCAGCTGTGACTTTCTGGGGAAGTGTGTGGGTCCCCTGTGAGTGTGCCATGAGAGCCAGTCCCAGGGATGCATGGGGACACCGTCTGGCCTTGAGGTAGCTCCAACACAGTGAGAGACCCGCTTGGTGACTTGAGCTTGCTGGTTTGGTTTCTGTGAGCTGTGCACCTGAGTGCCCTGCACGGCCTTGTGCACTTAGCAGGCTGGTTCACAGGTGCTGGGTGCCAAACAGAAAAGAAAGCAGGGTTGCTTTCTGGAATCTGAGGGAAGGGGCTGAAGGCAACTAAGCTCATTGCTTAAGCTGCACATGCAGATGAATTAGGGGTTGTCTGAGCATGGCTCACATGTTGGTAATGAAATGTGAAACCAGAGTTTTGCTAATTTTTTTGCTATCTTGGTCTTTCCTTAGCGGGGTCTGCCTGGGCTTCCTTCTTCAAATGTGGATGCTAAGTCCATGCCCTGATGGTTCAAAGCAAGCTCTTATCATCGAATGGGCCGCACAGAGAGCACTTGCCAGGTCCCAGCCTCAGTGCCCTGCCTGCCTCCTTAGTAATTGCTTTCTGCAGAATGACAGTGGTTTTACTTGCAGCTGTTCATACTTTTTTCCTTTTCTCTTGGACCAGTTATAGACAATATGGTTTGAACATTATTCTCTGATGTTACCAAGTGTGCATGACAAGTTCCAGAAGATTCTCAGCTCTGATGATTTAGGCTGGTCCTTACTGTTTTCTCTAAATTTAGAATATCCTGCCCTCTCCTCCCCTTGCTTCTACTCCCCTCCCCCTCCCTCCCCTCTCTTCTCTTCCATCTTCCCTCCCCTCTCTTTCTTTCCCCTTCCTTCCCTCCCTTTCCCTGAGATGGAGGTCTCACTATATTGTCCAGGCTAGTCTTGAAGTTTTTGAATCAAGTGACCCTCCTGCCTCAGCCTCCCAAGGGCCAGGATTACAGGCATGTACCACTCTGTCTGGGTATTTTTCTTGTCTCCCTCTTGGTCTTTTTTTTTTTTTTTTTTTTGGTATAAACCTAAGTTATTCAATTAAGATCTAAAGGAAAGAACAAACAGGAGGACCTACTTCTTAAAAAATAAAAAGATTCTGTAATAACCACATCACAGCAAAAACTTCTTTAACCAGTTGAGTGACTGTGTGGCTGTCCCCTGGGTCCCTGGGGTAGTCTTAATCTTACCTGAGTCATGGATTCCTTTGAAAGTCTGGTGAGACTGTTCCTCTTTCTCATAATGCAGATGGACAGTTGTTTGTGTACGTGTCTCCTGGTGTCCATCCAAGGAGGACCCTCTTTATCCCCCATCTCTGGACCCCAGCTGTGCAACCCCTCAGAATAGGCCTTTGGTCTGTCTCTGTGATCTATGTCAGTGCTTATGTTGTCACCTGTATGAGCTCTCTGCCTGCTGCAGAAGCAGGTGGGAGCTGGGGCTGACCCTCTGCTTTTGTCCTGAAATCAGCCCTGAGAGGCTGTCTTCAGGGTTTTCATTGTAAGTGTTCATTGTTGTGGTTTTGAGCAGGATTAATAATGGTACGGCCATGGGATGTGCTGGGCTGTCATGTATTTGCAGGCTTGGGTGGTCACATGCTGTCCAGAGCAACTGTTGGAATGTGTCCTGATGGATACGTTGGTGCCTCGTGCTTGGGGAAGTGTCCTGGAGTTAAAATTAGCAGTAAGAGCCAGAGAAGGTCAAAGTTGTCCAAAAGAACTAGGCAGTGTCACATTGGAAAATGTAGTGGAGAGAAGACTTGGCAATCATGGAGTGGTGGTGGAATTCTCAACCCTGAGCTGAGCCAGGTAGGTGGGCTGAGCCTGGAGCTGTGCCACATAGGAGCCTGGGGACCTTCCCGCCAGCACCAAGGAGTTATGGGAAAGGACCCCTGGGCTAGACTTTTTCATTGGCCTGTGTGGTTAACCCCACCACCAGATTTGTGCCACCATGTAGAGTAGGCTGTTAACTAAAAATATCTGTCTCTCATGGTCTTCAGAGGATTGGTTCTAGGACTCCACTGATACCAGTATCTGTGGATGATCAGGTCCCTTGTGGTAAAATGGCAGTGTGTGTGCATATAATCTACACATCTTCCCATAACTACAGGTTGTTTATAAGTTTACTATGATGTAAATGCTGTGTAATAGTTGTTATACTCTATTTAGGAAAAATGACAAGAAAAAAGTCTGTACATGTTTGGTACTGGTACATTTTTTTCTGAAATTGTAATTTCCTGTCAATAATGGAATGAATCCATGAGTGCAGCTCCCATAGATATGGAGAGCAAGTGTGAATAATGCTACCATAGAAGGTGTAGGCTGTATATTGTATTAATATATTGTGTTTTACTTGTAGACTTATGTGTTATCGTATACACACATATAATTATATGTTTTATATAGTTTATTGTATGCCTGCCAGGGTTCGCATTCCGCAGTGGCTTGTTGTTGCTAGAGTGACTGCCAGCATGTTTCAAGGAGGACTCCCCTCTGGGGTCTGCACTGTGGTGCCAGCACAGTGGTGCCTGGGAGTTCCTGTGTGTGGATCTGTGGGGCAGGGGTGGTGCATGGCTGCCTCCTGTATGCAGGAGTTGGAGGGATGGCATGGCACAGCTTTGCCTTGGCTCCCTCCCTGGCTGAGATGGAGGACCTTAGGGCTGCAGCTGTCTTTAGTGTTGACCACCTACTTCCCTTAAGGCATCCTCTGCAGAGGCCACAGCCACAGGAGACCGCCAAAGTCTCTCTGGCACATGGATACTCAGTTCCTCTTATGACAGGAAGCCTGATCCTCTCTAGCCTGGCTTCTTGGCCAGCTGGCCAGCTCCTCTAAGCCCAGCAGCACCCAAGAATCATACCCATTTATAAATCTCCTCTAGGAACTCTTGTCTTTGGGATGATGGTCACTGATTGCTCACAGTGGTCTGTTACCCCATCTGCAGCCCTGCAGATTAGATTCCTTGTTGGAATGTTTAGATGGTCTGTTTATGCCTCTTAGACTTTGCTCTTGTTGCTGTCATATCTGGAAGAGTAAAGTAAAGGGCTGCTTCAGGCAAGGGTTTTAGTCAGTGCATAGGTTCATTCCTTGCGTGAAAAAGAACACAGGCACAAGTGCACTTGGCCACAAAGCTCTTACCAACAACCAGTCAGCCCTGCTCCTTTCAGATGTGTCTTGGGCCTCTCCCTCTTCCCTTCTAACCCTTCAGCCTCCTCTGCTGTGGCCTTCGTGCCCACCACTTCCTAGAGCTCCCTTTCTCAGGGTCACCCATGTCCCCAGGCTGCAACACCCAGCTTCCTGAATTTCTCAGCCCTGCTTATTTGCTCTGGGCCACACCCTCTAGGATTGCCCCCTCCACTTTCCACCTGCCCTCCTGGGAGTCCTTCTTAACGTCTCCCCACCCATGATCAAGGACTAGCACGTGTTGGTCCCCAGTTAGATGCTCCTGGGCATTCCATTCTCCTGGGTACCTGTGCCTAGCTGCCTGTCTGGCTTCCTGCGGCCAAAGATTCCCACAGAAAAGTGGAATCCCCTCTCCCCCAAGGGTCTCTTGCTCTGCCATTGCCTGGCGCCCAGTGGCACCATGCTGAATAGCTGGGTGGGCACTTGGTGGGTCACAAGTGCTGACTGTCTCCTGTTGTGTGGCCAGGGTAGACAGCAGGCAGCAATGGCACTGCATGCTGAGGAAAACTGGGGCTGGGCATAGCCATCTAGGACCAAATGGTGCTGTGTATGGAACACAGCCTGCCAGCATGGGGTAGGCCCATAGGAGAAATGCTATCAGTGGAATGGCTGGGCCAACTGCTGGGTGGGGGAAGGGTACCCTCACATGCAGTCCCAACCAGAACTGGAAGCCTTGTCCCCACAGTGAGTCACCATGTAGTACATGGAAAGTGGAGTTTCTGTGCAGACGGAATGTGAGCATCCTTAGGAGCTGCTTACCCCTTTGCTGTGAACTTGGTGTTGCTTGTCCAGGCTGCAGAGGGAATAAGCCCATGCCTGTGGCATTCAGTGAGCAGCACAGGGCTCACACTGTAAGTGTTGTCAGTGTATTTTTTGACTCTGACTTGGATCATGGTGATGTGTTTCCGCCTATGCTTGTGTTTTGTTTTTCCCTCTATGGTCATAGTTATCAGTATCTCTTTTGTGGCTTTGAGATTTTGCTGTAATGTCTACCTTGGTGTAGTACTTTCATGCATTCAGTTTTGCATTAAATCTTTTCTCTATTTGAGTTTTGTCCCGGTGTATGTGGGGAGGTATGTGGCTAGCTCAGTGCTGACAGCTGTCCAGGTGTCCCAGCAGCCTCTTTGGGTATTCTATCTTCCTTCACTGAACTTGGGGTACCACCTTCGTCTCCACCTAGATTCTCATGTATGTTTGGGGCTGTTTGGATTTCCTTGTGCCCTATAGGACCATCTGGCCCTATGTGTATGTGGTAACTGCTTGCCGATGAAGACTTCTTGGCATTTCTATAACTTGGGTGGGGCTGGGGGGTAGTGTGAGGGTGGGAACCTGGCTTCTTCACTTGCCAGTACTAGCTGTTCTTATGCAATTTTCCAAACAGGCTTTAGAGCCACCTTGTCTAATTAAGAGCATGGAGGAAGAGGAGAGAGCCCCACTGGCCTTGCTCCTGGAGAGTTGAGATAACAGGCCGTCACATCTGTACAGGACACTTGAGAGCTCAGCAAGGTTTTCCTCACCTCAGTCATAGGTGTTTTTTGTGAGACATATTCCTGAGTACTAACTCTTTGTTTTGTTTTGTTTTTAAATAACAACAAAGTGTTGTATATGTGAACATGTTGGAGTGTCCTGCCCTTCCCTGAGTAAGGTCATGGTCTTGCTGAGATAATGCAGATTGTATAGATCAGATGGAGAGGGGAGAGAAGGGGCTCTGGTGCCAGACTGTCTAGGTTCTTATCTTGCATCCTTCTGCCAAATGACTTAGTCTTTCATGCCTCAGTTTCTTTGTTTATAAAAAGGGGCTAATAATAAGATTCTGTATACTAGATGCTGTGAGGGTTGAGTGAGTTAATATACATACAGTTTCTAGAATAGAAATTGGCTCACAGGAAGTAATTTGCAAGATTTAGCTACAATTACTGAACACCTACACGAAGCAGTTTAATAGGTAGTGTCTCAGAAGAGATGCACCCAAACACAGGGCTTTGCTCCTCTCATGAGAAAGGGCATGAGCCCTGCGATGGGGAGTTGGAGGGCTTTCTGGAGACAATCTGAGCTTGCTGGTGTCTGCTGATGAATGGATAGGGCAGAGCACAGCATTCTGCACTGAGAGAACCTCATACTGGCTTGGAGGATGGAGCAGCAGGCCAGGGCTCTGGGACAGATGCATGGATGGAGGGCACATTTGGCCACTTGTTCCAGCAGGTGCTGTGTGATGATAGGTAGCTATGGTGGACTTCGTCAGTGCAGGTAGTTCCCTCCTGTGTGGATTCTTCTGCGGGTGCTGAGAGGCAGACAGATGACTGTCAGGGGAGGGAATCAGCTTGCCTGGAAGGGGAAGGTGGGCTCTTGTTGGAAGAAAGGTTGTGAGGGGTAGAAATAATGAAAGCTTCAGGGGGCCTGGGGGACCCACAAGTGGGTGAGGGAGGGTGGGAGGAACATGAGGTTGTTACTGGGCAGTCCCTCTTGGTGCTTGGCAAGAGGCGCAAAATGGACCTGCTCCTTCCTGGGGTCCTCAGGGTCTGTGCCCTGGGACAGCAGGGAGCCTTCCCCACTCTGGCCTCTGGAGGCCACCAGTCTCTTGGCACAGCAGGGAGCCTGCTGCATGGTAACATCCCTTGCAGAAGGTGGTGGGTGAAAGACATGTCTAACCTTTTATGGTCTCATTTTTTTCTTGATAAACTTCTGAGTTGCCCCACAGAATATCGTTTTTTTAAAAAAAAAAAAAAAAAACCAAACACTTGAATAATTTTCCTCTCCGTAGCTGACACTCTTTAATTGTTTGATCAGCTAACTAGGCCAGAATATCAGCATCCTGACCTCTCAGATGTTCCCTGAAGGAGTTTGAATGTAAAGACTCACCTTGCAGGGTTAATGAGGGGCCTGGCTGGGGCTCACAGGGACCTGGAGCTGAGAAGCCCTTTGTGGGGAGGGGAGGGCACAGTCTGCTCTCCTGCCCTGGCAGGTGATTCCTTCTTTGAAAGCACCTTTCCTCCCCAGGTGAGCTCACTTGTCAGACCATCAGGGCAGCTGAGTCATAATGTCATAAATTAGCATCTGCCAGGGAGGTTTTGTTAGTTGCGGTTATGTCTTCTCCCTGTTAAAATTAGTCTTTTGAGGATAGAGTGAGGTGTGTGGAGTTTACAGCTGTCTGTTATGGGCCTCCTGCCGGCCCGCAGGCCCTTCTCCTATGAGAATCTTGTCTTCCCTTCGTGTGTGGCTTGTAGAGCTGTTCTGCTCTGCACTCTACTTATCTGACTCATCAAGTCACACAGTGGGGCTGACCTGAAATTTCTGCTCTGCTGTAGGTTCTGATTTCTCAGTATTCATGACAGTTAAAGGTGGAGCCCTGGCACACTATGGAGAACCCTTTCCAGTTGATACGAACCATTAATTTGGTTGGCTTATTTGTTTTTTGTGGTGCTGGAGATTGAACTCAGGGCCTAGTGGTTGTGAGGCAGGCATTCTACCACTGAGCTATACCCAGCCACAGCTGGGTTCCTTGTGAAGCATTGAGGGAGTTAGAGCACCTGCCTTCATTTTTCCCAAGTCTAGAACTTGCTGGGGACAGGGGGTGAGGTAGAAGACAGCATGTTTGGAAAGCTCTCCAGTGAGCCTGCAGGGAAGCTGAGGCTCTTTGCAGTCCTAGGGGGTCTGAAAAGCTAGAGGGGAAGTTTCATTTTTATGGTCTCATTTTTTTCTTGATAAACTTCTGAGTTGCCCCCAAAGAATTACCTTTAAAAAAAAAAACCAAAACCATGCTTGAATAATTACAAGGTACAAGGGTGAGATAGTGTAGTTAGCACAGGTTTCTTGTTGAGATGTATTGTTGTGTTGGCAAACACCTGCTTTTGAAATGTAGTTCATTCTTTTTGTACCCATCTTTCTCTGAAAGGCTTTAATGTAGTTAAAACTACTAAAGTAGAGAATATGCTCAAAAGTTGTTTCTAAGGGTCCAGGTAAGATGTGTTTCCAGGCTGCATGCTTATCTCATTGTGTCTTGGTCTGCTTTTAATGCCCACATGAGGCTGCCTCTCAGTATTTGCCAGTTTAGGGTGCAGGAGGCTGATGTGTGACACCAAGGATGGAGCCTTTTCAGAACATGCCATGAACTTCACTGTTTCTTTTCTGTCTCCAGTTCCAGTTGGGGGGAGGGGAGGAAGAGGAGCTGTGAGCTCTGATTGACCTTCCTAGGGACTGGGGATAGACACAGAAATGCAGGGACCTGGCACAATGGGTTCCTAAGGTTTGGAGCTGGGCTGTCTCCCCTTTGGTCCGTATGACTCCTCTGGGTACAGTTCATGGTTAGATACCCAGGCTTGACCTGATTGGGAGCTCTTGCCTGGCCTCTGCCCAGCACCTGCATGCTGATGTGTCATGGTTGTCCTCCTTGGAGGCAGTTTCTGGAGGAGACAGCATTGCGTGGGGAGCCCCTGCTGGTCCTGGAGGGTAAGGACCTGCCCTTAGGAGTCATTGCTGAAACTGTCAGCCTCTTTTGGGATTCTCTTGGGGAAGGACAAAAACTTGTTTTCAAACTTTCTGGGTATGGAAGGCAGGCCCCAGGGAGCCACAGTCCCAGCCTATGCCCTCACATCTACCCGGCGGTCCCTTACCGTCTAATCTACTGTCCCTTTCCCAGGACAGAGGTTATCTAACTGGATGCATGCCCTTGGGGAGGTGGCATGGATGTACCCCAAGTGGGATGTAGACTCACAGGATGCTAACCACAGTGTGTGGGTGGGCTCCTCTGGTGGTGTGTGTGTATGTGTGTTCTAGGAGTGGCAACCATCTTCTAGGGACACATGAGACACTCTGTAGTCTGGGGCAACAGCATAGCATATCAGAGTGTGTGTAGGCTCAGAAATGGTTTGCTGAAGTTGAATACATATGTCCTGGTGAGGCTCCTGGGCACATTGCTTGTATTCCTACATGTGCTGGTTGTGACACCTGAGCTAGAAACAGTCCGTGGAGGTCTTTGAGGACCAGGCTCACTTGTGCCCGGCTCAGATGGGAAATGTTGCTCGCTGTTCCAGTGAATGTCCCAGCCAGGGCAGATGGGCCCTGCACTTCACCATCTGCTCTGGCTGACTCTGCTGGCCCGTGCCGGCTTTTACCAGCCACTGGTCTGCATTGCTTGGCTTTGCTGGGTAGCTGGCTTTCTCTGGCTCTAGGCTCAGGGCTCTGTGGCGCAGCCTCTGTACATCTGGGTGGATCCAGAATAGATACTCTAAAATGGAAGCCTCAGGAACCATGGCTGGGGACACAGTAGTTATTTTTGATCACAGTCCCCTGTGAGGACTAAGAGACCCCCTAGGTGGAGAGGGGCCATAAAGCCTCTTAGGCATCCGCCCTTCTCTCTGGGACTCGATAAACATGCTGGCTTGGTATGGGATTAGGTTTTTTAATCCCCCAGGAGAGTTCTGATCTCACCAAGTAAACAGAGTAGAGTTACTTTGGGGCACTGGCCAAACTGGAAATATTTTGCATCTGATAGTCTTTTTCTTTGGGTCGCCATTCAGTGTAGAAGGTTTTAACCCCTATTCCATTTCAGAATAGGAAGAACAGCTTATTTTTCAGAGTGGCAAATAAGGAAAAGAATGAAAGTATCTCAGAGTGTCTGTTTCCAGCAGTCTCCTGGGAGGAACATTTTTATAGACACTAGACGGCTCTGCCAGCCTCAGCCAACTTTCCATCCTGAGATGGCCGGAGTGTGCCACCAGCCGCCTCTCCTTTCCTGGCCAGTCGTGCTGCAGGCACGAGCCGGCCGGCACCCTAGAAGCCAGGGTTGCCCTGCCCCTGCAACGCATGCACCTGTCTCCTTCCTGTCTAGCCCTGCCTGTGGTGCCCCCCGGCCAAATCCTGTAGGAGATTCTTTGTTCTACTCCAGATCTCAGGGTTGTCCTCACTTGGCTGCAGATACTGGATCCGGGTGCAGTTAGTTTGTAGTAAGGTCACTCTTATAGGGGATGGGAGGGAAATGCAGTACTTACTATGCATTGTCAAGTAGTGAGGAAACCATGACTTTGGCCTTTGTTAAAGCAGTTCATACTGTTAAGATCCACATAGAAATGTCCTGTCTCAACTTTTTAAACCTCCTTAAGTGGCATATGTTTATGAGGAGTGGGTTCAAGTTTACATGATTGGTTCTAGAACCCAGAGCAAAGGTAATGTGTCCTGTACCTCCATTGCCAGCCCTCGTCTGTGCCCTGAAGTAGCACAAAGCTGGCCAGCAGTAGCTCTTGCTGCCCTGTGTGTATGTGGCCCCAGGGACTCTGAAGGAGAGATAGGCCAGAGCTGGCATGGTTGCCTGGAACTTCTGGAAAAGAGGATGCCTAGGGTTCAGTGTCAAGAATGTCCTCACCTTTCTTTGATCCTGCCACCTCCCACTGCTGCAGGCCCGTGGGAAGTGAAAAAGAATCCTGAGTTTCAGGCTGGGGAGGAACCTCCCTGATTCAGAGTCCAGGTGCCTGCAGGGAGGGCACTGCTGCTGGTTCCCCTGGAACAGTAGTGAGTACCCCTGCTGTTGGCAGAATGGAGCTATATTCTTGGAGTGTGTTAGTCTGGGTTCCCTCCAAAGCATTGTGCTTCAGAGACTCTGCACATAGCTCAGGACTTGAGGTATTGTTTGGGCGTGAGATTGTGGTGTGTGGTGGACTTATTATTTTGGTCCACTTCACCCAGCTGGACTGAGTTGGTGTCATTCTGGGCGTAGAGGATCCACCTGAAGAAGTGTTGCCAACACTTCATATGCCAACACAACATAAAGGAGAATGGGAGTGGAAGATAGCAGCCAGTTGTTTGCCCAGAGAAGGTCCATTGGGCTGGTTCTCCCGAAGGGAACTCGGCTCTTCTTGTCGCAGAAGGAGCTTAGGGCCTTGCTGTCCTCAGGGATGGCTGCTATTCACCTTAGGGAAGTTCTGGTCTTCATCTCTGCTGTGAGCATCACATCCTGGTTCCAGTATAGATTTCTTCAGCTTTTTACTGCAGACATGGACGTACATGGGACATTGCCATGGGCTCCCAGCCCTTGACTGGATCTTTCAGGTCTCCAGTGCATAGATAGATGTTCTACACTCTGCTTGCATTTGGCTTATGTGTGAATGTTGTAACTTATATTTGTCCTGTATTAAATCTGTTCTCTTGCAAACCATTGACTCTAGAAAAGTAACTAATACAGTGGGATAAGCATAGCAAGACATGATGAATTTTGGATCATCAATTTATAAAATAGCAGAAATCCTGGAGGTGGTTGTAATGGCTTACTGATGCCTCCTTATACCTGTAGAATTGGCTAAGACCTGTGTCATCCCTGGTGCAGCCAGAATGCTGGCCAAAGCTTTGTGGGCAGGTCTGTGAGGATCCCTGAGGGGCACTGTGCCAGTCTCCTCCCAGGGGTCATCTTCCCTAGTAGACTAGACTGGTCTCTGATTTATCCTGTCTGGCTTGTCCTACATCTAGTTACACAGTTGAGGTAACTATTAGAGTTTGGGGGTAACAGTTGAGGTAACATTAGAGGTTGCGGGTAACAGTTGAACCAGTGCAGTCATGAAGACCTGTGACTTCAGGTGGCCCCAGCAGAGCACATCAGACTTGTGATGTGGTCCCAATCTCATGGGCGTTTGCTACCTGCAGGGGGTGTTAATGACTTCTCAGGAAGTCTACGCTGTGTTACTTGAGCTCCGGACGGGGGAAGTTAATGCTCGGTGTTGGGGGCAGGAGCAGAGTGCGTGGAAGACAGCCCAAAGCTGAGTGCCCTGATGTTCCCTCACTCCAGGTGAAGTAGCGACAGGCCTCTGAGATCAGGGAACGAGACTAGAGTTCAGATACCCACCCCTCTCTGCCCATGTC
This sequence comes from Hystrix cristata, assembly GCA_004026905.1. Lineage (NCBI taxonomy): Eukaryota > Metazoa > Chordata > Mammalia > Rodentia > Hystricidae > Hystrix > Hystrix cristata. The sequence continues at coordinate 54,660 of PVJO010000825.1, forward strand.
TGGTCCTTGGAGCCAGGGCTCAGCACTCTTGCCCGCTGGGCATGCAGTTTCTAAAATTTGTATTTTTGTGGCAGCAGCAGTCTTTTTAAAGAGGTAATTTACCCAAAAAGCCCAACATGTGGCATGTAAAGTCAGGCTGCTTCCTCTGAGAGGTTCTGGGAAGGCAGGGCTTCTACAGTTTCAGCACCATGTGCTGGAGGTGAAACCATTGTCCTGAGCCAGCCCAGGGTCAGTGATGGAATACGTGAGTGTGCACCCCAAGGGCCACTACAGCTGCTGGCCTTGGGCCCCTTCTTGGCTGCTTGGTGGCAGCTGCCTGGGAAGGAATGCTATAAGTGCTGGTGAGTGAGCTGGCAGCACTGTGGCACCTGCTATATCCATTCACTCACACCGAGTCTGGTAAACAGTCAGAAACATATTATTAGCCTGAAATTTTGTATATCCAAACCAGAAATGTGTCCCTTTTAGTAATAACGCCAGATAAAAATCTTCATGAAACAAATAATACCATCATTATTACTCTTTTGAGCCTTTCGAACAAAAATAAGACCACATGGAGTAGCTGTTACATCTTCATCTAGATTGTTCTCTGTTCTTTCATTTATCACTTTCAAGGCTTATACGTGTTTACACACACACCGAGGTGGCTGAACAGGGTTTGACCTACTGGGTAATTGTCAGTGACTTCTCTTTGAAGTCACTGAAGTCATCAGAGGTGGCCATCATGCACTCTCCATATTAGACCTACCAGTGCAGCATCTCTGCTTGTTCAGTGGTAGTCATCTGTAGCAGTCAGTTCTCTGGGCAGTTTGCAGTGTTGTTCCCATTTACAGCTATGGAAACTCAGGGTTGGTCTGAGCTGTCATAGGCAACAAGCTTGTGACTGGGGTACCATTCTCACACTGTGTTCACACACACTCCATGGTAACCTGTGAAAGGCCCAGAGTGTGCTCAGAAGGGAGCCTGCCTTGCCTCCACAGGAGAGGGAGATCAGGGGTCAGGAGTCATAACCTTGAAATCTGTCCTCCTGAGGCTTAGGTTGTGCTGCACAGTTCCCTCTGCTGGTGATGCTTGGGCCAGAAGAAATGTGCTCTGATGGAGCTGGGGACCTGCTGGGGAGCGTCATTTTAGGTCACCTGTGTGGTTGCTTCTATTCTAGTGTTTGCATTTCTCAGCTGTGTTGCCAGCTATTGTATTAAACCTAAAAAACCTCTCATAGGTGAAGTTAAGGGCGAATAACTTTGAGGTTGGTCTGGAATTGGCCGCAAAAACACATCATAAGCAGTGGCCAGCGTGGCCTAGCCTGGCTGTTTGGAATCCTGAGCAGGCTTTGCAGGGTCAAGATTGATGTTCTCCCCATGACTGTATTGCCTCTGTCACCAGGCTGCTTAAATGTCTTTCTAGAAATTAATCTGAAATCAAATTTAAGCCTTAATGCCACTTCTCTTTCATCCCAGCAAGTATTTTAAAAATGTCTCCCTTTAATTAACTCTATTTTCCCTTTTTTGTATTTGTTGAGTGCCTGGCACTGAGCTAGACATCCCAGAGAAAGAGTGGCAGTCCTGCCATCGTGACTATCCCACCCCCAGGAACAGTGGGCAGAGAAGTGGGGGGCCCAGGGGGTTTGTGTCACAGCCTTGCCCTGTAGGATGCTGAGGATTAGCAGTAAGAATAGTCAGGAGCCTCTCCAGAAAATGGAGCTCCAGTCAGTGAAGCCTGGAACACAGCCCCAGCCCAGGCACCCGACTGCCTTGTGGCCATGGCTGTGACTTCTTTTTTTTTTCTTCCTTTCTAAAACTGCTTTTTTGGCAGCTTTCACTTCTCATGGAGGCAAGTCCCAAGCTAATATTTATCCTGCAAAGTATCTTAAAAATGCTGGAGTGCAGAGTATTTGCAGAGAACTTTATTAATCTTTGAAAGAGAGTTATTGTTACATTGATAAACTGAGGCACTGTTTACAATAGCCAGATTATGTCTGAACTTGCAATCTTTAATTCAACAGTTAGTTTTTGTTAACAGATGGAATTGTTTTGGCTGTTCTTGTAAAGGCTTCTTTATCCAAGTGGGCCTTGTTTGTTGCGGGCAGGCATTGGCGTGTGCTGGGGCGGGGCCTACCCCGAGAGTGCCACAGGTCCAGGTGTTGCTCGAGTTATGACCAGCAGGCTTTTCAGGAATGCAAAGTTTTATACAGAGCCCCCAACTTTATGATCTGTTGCTTTAAAATGGGAGAGACCTCATTCCGAGGGAAAACTGGCCCTTTCAGCAGGTAAGTGCAGAACTTCCAAGGAAGGTGAGGTGTGAGAGACTCGGGCTGATGTTGATAATGAACTCCTTAAAAAAAAAAATGAAAATCTTTCCTGAGGATGTTAACTTTTCAGTAAACATGGCACTTTCTGGCTCTCCTCCAGAACCTGCTTCTTGTACCTAGCAGCTGCCCTTGACTTTCTGAGTAGGTGGATAGGAGGTTAGGACGTGCCCCCTAGGGCAGTGGGGGTGGAGCTAGAGCCTGGCACCCATAAGGCTCTTCAATCTTGTTTTCTCCAGGTGCTGGGGGAGGGGTGTGAGTCACTGTGGCAGGGCTGATACAGTCTGAGAGCAAGAAACGGTCCAAAGTGAGGCCACCCCCCCCCCCTTTACCCAGAGGTTGCAGGAGGCAAGGGGAAAGTTTTAAGCCTGGATTTACTGGCTAGGCTGGCTGACCCTGTTAAGGACAGAGGGACTGAGGTGGCTGCCCTGGAGACTGAAGCTCCACCCTCACAGTGCCTGGCAGTGAAATGTGCTGGGAATGGGGCCCCAGCCTGGTGCAGTGTTACGTATCAGAGTAGTCCCTGCCTGAGCACTTGCATCTGGCAGCCAGGCGTGTGGAATGTTTGTGCCCTGTGAGACCTTGGTAAGGGCCCCAGAACTTCCTCTTTCCTCTTTGGTCTGCTTACATACTTCTTGCTCTCTGGCCTCTCCTCTGCTGCACCCCACTCTGGCCCTGGGTGTGGTCAGCACTCTGGGCTGGTTGTCTGAGGCCTGAGTCTGCCTCACCCCCACCACACAGGTGTTTGTGCCTGCCGACTGTGGGTGTCGCCGTGTGTGAAAGATGTCCGTGGGCTGAGTTGTTTGGGGATGTGCTGAGCTCTTCCAGGGGAAACCCGCTTTCTTGTTAATGTGACTCTAGGTCCAGATGTTGCAACCATCAGAGTGCAAAGTCCACTACCCAAGATGGCTTAAAGCAGAGCATGCATAGAGGAATTGGGGAGCCACCTGATTTGAGGTAGAAGTGTTTAAAAGCAGTGACTTTTACATGAATTGCCATTTGTTTCTGGAAGAGGTAGAACTTGAACTGCCTCACTTGTGATCTTTGCAGCACAGGACTCTGTGTCAGTCAGTGCTAAACTTCCAGGCCACTCTCTCCCTTGGCCTTATGTGGAGTCAGTATTGTCTGTTTAGGACTATAAGGAACCCCACCGTGTTGGAGTAGCTGGGCTTACCTGTTCTCCTGGCCACCTTCGGTGCCTAACAGCAAGGCTTTCATACACAGAGCAACAATCAGAGGATGTTCTTTGAAATGGGTTGTCTGAAACCCTGTGGTTGTAGCTATGGTCCGATTCTTGTCTGACTCGAATTTACATGAAGCTTCCAGATGGGGAGGATTTTCTGGTGATGGTTGCTGGACTCCCAGAATGGCAGAAGAAATGTTTTCTGCACATGTGAGTTGACATGTTTAGCTTTGTGGGAGGTGGCACGCAGACCTCTGGCCCATACTGAGCCATCTTGCCATAGCATCTATGCCCACCTGGGGTGGTTGGAATTCTGGCCACTTTGGTCCCTTGCTATTTTTCTGGCTTTGCAGGAGGCCACATTCTTCTGGCTCCCAGGCTGTGATCTGATCTGAGGGGCAGTGCTTAGTCTGGACCCTTCACCTCCAGAGTTACTGAGTTGGAAAGCTACCTGTTGATGTCTTCGCCTGAGAAACCCAAACTGTGGGCTTCAGGAACCTCGTATCGTGTGGGCCTCGGGCAGATGCAGAACAGGCTCCTTGATCCCACACAGGTCTGTCCAGGACAAAGGACCAGGCTCCTCCTCCTCCTCCTGTTCACCTTGGAGAGAAAAGAGAAGAGTGACTGGCTCCTTTCTCTGTGGCTTGCATAGCACTGTGTGATTGGGCTGACCCATGGATACTCATAGTATAGGGCGTTGCAAGAGACAATATGGCAAATCAAGCCAGTGGTAACAGGCGGGCTGCTTGCTGTCAGTCTGATGTAGAAGATGAAATTATGGCACAGGCTGAGCTGTGGCCCCATCACATAAATGGCCCATTGGTTGAGGAAGTACTGGAGAGCCCCAGTGAAGGACCTTGCCACTTGCATACTAGAAATCTTTGGGAGGAACCTGCCATTTCCTGAGCCAGGCTGCGGGGTGTTCCCTTGTTACCTTAAATGCTGATGTTGGGCTGGGGGGAGCTTCTGTATCATTCCTTGGTAAATTACCTTTGAGTCAGGACCACCTAAATGGACCTGCCACCATTTCAGTCTGTAACTTAGGCAGGCGTTTTTGTTTTTGTTTTTAATGATGCTGGGAATTGAACCCAGGGCTTTGGCATTGAGCTACATCCCCAGTCCTTTTTTTTTTTTTAAACTTTGAGACAGAATAAGACAGAATCTCACAAAATTGCCTAAGTTGCCCTTGAACTCTTGCTCCTCCTGCCTCAGTCTCCCAAGTAGCTGGGATTATAGGAATGTGCCACTGCCCAGCTTTTCATCTATTTTTAGAGATAATTTACTGTTCTGTTTTAAAATAAAGTGTAGGTCTTATAGAAGCAAGAAGAACCTATGAAACACACAAATAATACCTTGTGCTTTTATAGGCGAAAACATAATTGAACCTGTGCTATTCAGGGTGTCAGGCATTCACTGGGGACTTCAGAATGTGTCCCCTGAGGGTAAGGGGATGGTGTGTACTTGACTGATTTACCTGTAATCCCAACTACTTGGGAGGCTGAGGTAGGACAATTCTGAGTTCCAGGCCAGTGTGGTGGGGTTGTAGCTCAGTAGCAGAGCACTTGTGGCACAGGGGCCTGGATTTGATTCCCATTGCTGAAAAAAAAAAAAGCCCTCATGTGATTATAGTGTGCACTTGATTTGTATCCCACTTTTACACTAACTTTCAGGTAAGTATTTTCTATCATCGGTTGTGCAGCATGATTTTGTGTGTTTGCGGATATGCTCACTTCTAACCTATTTCTTTTGGACATTTGAGGTTTCTTGATGGTGTAGTAAGTTAAGTGTCTGTGGTTTTATTTCTTTCCATGAGTTCCAAAGTGAAATCTGTGTACATGTGAATGCTTTTGGTGTGTTCTGTCCCAGCCTGCAATCTTAGAAAGTCATTGTTGGTGTCTCAAGGACACTGTAAATTACACATAGTCCATGTGCCCCAGAAGCACTTGGTCCTGAAGAGCCAGCTTTCCCCGGAGCTAAAAGATTGTTCATTAAGTACCAGAGTAGGATTTCCTCGTCACAGGAAGTGGGGGCCATCAGGTTTAAGGGGTTGCTCCCTTGTGGATATGGGGAATACTTGGTGGATTTTTATTCTGACTTATGCAGTTAAAGAAACAAAAACCTATTGCCCATGTGCCCTTTCTTTGTCTGAGGTGTGCCCCAGTCCCAGCTGCTTCCCTGGGTGTGGCAGGGGAGGAGGAGAGGAAGTGGCCATCCCAATCCTCTCTGTCTGTCTCCAGTGGTTTAGCACGGAGGGCTGCAGAGTCTCCAGGAGCTAAGCTTACTCAGAGAGCACCTTCCACCTGTTTTCAGGGCTGGGCAGGGCCAGGCTGTTTTCTGAGTAGTGCTGTTGACTGACTGGTTGCCTGCTGCGTGCAGGAATGCTGGTGGTGACTTTTGTTGTTTGTTTATCTGGTTGTAGGAAGTAGGAACAAATCTAGCCCCAGGCTAAAGCCATAGGTAAGTTTTCTTCATTCACCAGAACATGAAGTTTTTAAAAACTAGTTTTAATTTTAACATATCTCAAATACAGTTGTACCCCCTTACTCACTGTTTTACTTCACAGTTTTCAGTTACCTGCCATCTCAGAGGTCTGATGTAAATATCAAAGGGAAAATTCCAGAAATGATTGTAAATTTCTAATCGTGTGCCCGTTCTGCATAGTGCAGTGAAGTCAGTCTTCCACTGTCTCTTTCTGTCTCACCTGAGGTTTGAATGGCCAGTGTGCCCATGCTCTATATGCTACCCATCTGTTAGTCACTTAGTCCTCTCAGTCATCAGATTGACTGTCACCAGTATAGCAGTGCTTGTGTTCAGGTGACCCTTACTTTTCATAATAATGGTCCCAAAGTGCAGGAGTGATGGCTGGCAGTTGAGATATGCCAAAGAGATCTCAGCCATAAGGTACTTCCTTTAGGTTACAATGTAAAAGTTACCAACTTTATGAGGGGAAAAATTGTGGAGACTGTTGTGATCTACAGTGAGAATGAATCTTCCGTCCATGAAACTGTGAAGAAGGGAAAGAGTCATGCTAGTCTTGCTGCTGTACCTCAGACTGTAGAAGTTATGACCACAGTGTAAGTGCTTAGTAAAGACAGAAAGGCATTACATTTGTGCTTGTATAGGAGAAAACATAATTGGGTCTGTGCTATTCAGGGTGTCAGTTATTCACCAGGGACTTTAGAATGGGTGCCCTGAGGGTAAGGGGGTTGGTGTATACTTGAGACTTTCCCTCTCTAGAAATGCTGGTGCTTTGGGCTTCTCTGGTTGCATATGTACAATAATCTGAGTAATTCTGCATTGTTAGAAGGGTCTCCAGTTTTTGCTTCTGTAGCCTTCCATCCTTTTTGCCTTGGGATACATTGAGGATCTCTGGAAGCACTTTGATTTGATTTTACATATGAGGACCATCAAAAGGCTTAGCTACATCTTGGCAGTCTTCACAGTGGTATTCCTTGATTATGCCATCTTTGGGGTCAGGTCTTGATTATATGTATGTAACATGAATTTTTATTTTCACTTTTATACTATTTAGTTGTTCTACATGCACTTAAGTGATTTGCGGCCTGCCTCTCTTTCTCTGTCTTTGCAATGATGGATGACAGAAGCTGGGCTTTCTCTTAGATCAGTGATTCAGAGAAATACTCACTCATGTTAGAACTTCTGCTTGTGGTTGCTTATTGGGCTGGATCAATGCTCTAGCTTGGATTTCCTGGGCTAGCTGGAATTCTAGGAGTTGCGCAGTTTAAAAGCTTGCTCCTGTTTCCATGGGAGCCAAAGCTTCATTCTGACTATAGTGGCCTCAACTAGCAAATCAATGTTAGGAACATTTAGAGGAAAGGAGAGGGGGAAAAACCTTCACTGCTTTTTAATTAAAAAAGAAAAACCCTGTGCTCGGCAGCACATATACTAAAAAACAAAAACCCCCTTCCTCAGCTGATTGTGCAAATCAAGGAAACTGAGGATCAGAGGTAAGGAAGCTGAGTGGTGCAGAGTGTTTTCTTTAGGGAACCATTTGGCCTTGTCTCCATGTAATTTCCTTCCTCGTGACCTTTGATTACTTGCTTTCTAAGTGCTGGCTGTGGTCTTGTTCCCCTTGATATGTGGGGATAGTTTTAGTAGAAGTTGAAGGGGGATTCTGTTTTAAAAAGTTTTTATTTCAAATCCTAATGCCTTTCCCCTTATGTGTTTTGACTGCGTAATTTTATTGTTGCTGGTTTTAAGAGATGGGGTCTTGTTATGTTGCCCAGGCTGGCTTTGAGCTTGGGGGCTCAAGTCATCTACCTGCCTCAGCCTCCCAAATAACTGGGACTGAGGCACCTGCCACTGTGCCCCACTTGCCCCTAAAATTTAGAAAGTATAGTAACAAGCACTTGGATTTGGCCCCATATTAAGAACATTTGCTGTCAGGTAAACAGTGGAGTTTGCCTCTTTTCCCTTGAACACCGTTATGCTTGTTTTTTTGATCTGATGGTATACTGTTGGTGGGTGGGGGCAGACAATGCTGGCAGGGAGGCTGTGTATGATAAGGTTCTCTGGGACTTGTGCCACTAGGAGGGGGGCAACTGGCAGAGGCCTCAGCAGAGGTGGAAGCTACAGTGGACTCTGGCAGCATGGCTGGAGCAGAGCTAGTGGCCAGAAAGCCAGTGAGGTGCCTTGGAGGAACTTTGGGAGCGAGTTCGGATCCAGGGCAGAGTTAGAGGCAAGGGTGTCATCTGACATGATATCTAGTTATAATATTGAGACTGGACCCCAGGGTTAAGGGTGAAGCTGTCAGGCCAATTAGGACCCTTCTGCGGTGGCCCAGGCAGATGTGTAGAGATGGCAGCGTCATGGCCTTCTGGATTGACTGGGAGGGAGGCAGAGCCCAGCAGGCTTCTGACCCTTGGCCCTGGTGTGAGGTGATGGGGAAAAGCAAGCTAATTCCATTTGAGATGTTGGCCTCAGTATACAGTGGTGCCTCAGTTTATGAATTTAATTCTTACCACAATGCTGGTAGCAAACTGAATTGGACAAGCACTGACACAAATTCAGTGGTTAGGTTCAACTTATAGGGAAATTTGATTCAGTGCTTGCAACCAGAATTGTGCAAAGAATTAAGTTCGTGAACCAAGCTCACTGTATTTTGAAGGCTGTCCTTATAGTATTATAGCCTTCATCATCGTGACCCTAATGGCAGCCAGGGAGACTGTATTTATATGATTTTTGAATACCAGGATGATCCATGAACAATCAAAATTTAAGGACAGGCTTGTGGTACTTTCCACTGCCTCCTTGTGCATGTGCACATACATGCCTGTGCATGCACAAGTGTGTGTGTGGAGGTATGCACCTCTTGCACACTGGGTGGTATAAGGAGTGGTGATGAGCTTGTGGACTCTTGCACACATGAAACTACATTACAGCTGGGCATGGCTCCCAGCCATCTGTTTGGGGACAGAACAATATCTGGTAAAGAGAAGCTGAGCTGCTTCTGGCTCCTTCTAAAGGGGAGCAGAAAAAGAATTAACCTGACGCTTCCTGTTTGCTCTGCTTTTTGACCAGGCCAGCCCTCCCTGTATGGGCTGTTCCCCATGATGCTGCTGCATGCTTCTTTCCTGAGAGATGGGGTTCTGTAAGTCTGGACCAGTCTGTAAGCACATGCCCTGCCCCATATGTCATTAAGGATTCCTGGTAGCATCCCACAGCTCTGTTGGTGATTCTCATATTTTCCTTTGCAGATGGAAAAGTAGTTTCCAGAAATGGGTGTGCCAGCCTGCTTCGAGTTAGTATCTCTGATCAGTTTCATCCCAGACCTATATCAGTTCCTGAGGGCTGGCTTCACTAGGGGGATCATCTTCATGGGAAGCCTCTAGGTGCCTGTCCAGTATGAATTTGGTTCCTGTCTTAGTCACTTTCCTGTTGTTGGAACAAAATACCCAACACCCACAATTTAAAGGAGTAGAGGTTTATTTTGTCCATGTTGGACTGGCTCTAAGGCAGAAGTGGCATGGTGGGAGAAAGCTTCAACCTATGGCAGCCAGGAACAGAGTGACAGGAGGAACTAAGGACAAGAGTAAACCCTTCTAGGTCCTATACCTCAGTGACCCTCCTAACAGCACATTCAGCTATGAACTCCTCAATGGATGTATCTATTATGTATAGCATCCCCATGATCCAATCATCTTTCAAACACATGAGACTTTGGGGGACATTTTAGGTCTACACCATCACGGTTCTCTGCGTTTCCTTGGCCTAATGTGTAGGGTGAGATGTCTTCATCTGCTTGTTTTCAGGTGTGCTGAGTCCATTTGGCATGTCTTGTTCTCTGCTAGCTGGTAGGGTTACCATCTTGCAGTGGGTATAGGAGACCCAACTGAGTAAATGATTCTACAAGCAGGTAGATGGATGGTCCAGCTGCTGGCCAGCATAGACACCTGGAGGGGCACACCCGTTGTCATAGGGAATCAGGAAGCCCCCTGGGCTGGGGAAGGATCCTTTGGTATCTGTAGTTTACTGCTGAGCAAGCAGGCCCAGCAAAGATAAGTGGACTTGTCCAAGGTCTGCCAATTTGTTGGCAGCAGGCCTGCTGGGCTGTGTTGCAGACTGAGCAAGATGTTAGGAAGTCTTGGTGACCTGCTCAGAGGCAACTGGCCATATGTTGTTGCTTGGGTCAATCTGACTCCTCATGTTCTAAGAGCCTCTGTGCTTTTATCACCTCACCAAAGGACAGAAGTTCTTGTCCTTTAAAATGGCATATAGGTATGCAGCCAGTGTGTGCTGCTGTGATTTGTGTGAAGGGTGCAGTGGTTTTTTCCAGGAGACTTAATTATTTCTGCTGTTTGCATGTAGTTTGAAATTTACTTACATAGCACTATTCTAGTTTCTGAGCATAAAATAAAAAAGTAATCTTTACTTGCTGACATGCTAGTCTCTGCTCTCTATCCGAAAGAGAAGTTGGCCTTCTTTGAGCTGTGTGATTATCTTGCTCTTTTCACTAATAGGCAGAGACTTCTCAAAACTGCCTTTCTTGTTTTAATGGAGTGATTATGGTTATTCTGGCCTCTAAATTCAGTGCTTGTGAATCTGTGTCTTCTAAGAATCATGTGGTATAGGCTAGACACCCAGAGGGGTATGTGTGCTTCCTGCCCTTGGAGTCCCCTGTAGGGCCCTGCAGCATAGGCCTCTGGGTCTGATGGGATTTTCAGGAAGAGCCTAGGAGGCTAAGCTGCCTGGGAGGAGACCTAGAAGGACACAGGGCCCCCGGGGTCTTGGAAACTGGGCTGAGCCTCACAGTTGGCCAGGGGAAGGGGTTGGTAGCCACCTGTCCTTCGGTCAACCCGTACTTCTGCCTTCTGGCTAGGTTTGTGGTAGCCTAGCCCACGGCACGGGTAAGGCCTGAGGGGCGGGCTGGCGGAGACAGGAAGAAACCCCAGCGTGCTCTCCAGCGTGGGAAGCACCAGTCCCCAGGGGCCCAGGACAAACTGGCACTTGTGGTCAGCAGAGGAGAAGGTGTGCTAGAAGTTCCTGCATGGCCAGCTGTTCCTCTGGTGTTGGGATGCTCATCTACCAAGAATGCTTTAATGGGACTGACCAGTACAGTGTAGCAGTATTTTGATCCCCTCCCTCCCTAGGACCCCCTTCCAGATTTTACTTGATTTGGTTCCTTAATATAATACTTAGACTGTTTTATACACAGAGACACAAATGTGCACATATACAGTACAAATAGACACAGACAAACAGGTAGCCGCAGACATGTACACACACAAATCTGGCCACTCACCTTTTCCCCCTTCATCAACAAGAAGTGGACAGCAAACTCAGGTCAAGAGGAATGCAAGTAAGAGGGTGTGATAAGATGTGGTGGATGTTGGGTTTTAGTTTATGAGGTGTCCTTGACTGTCCTGTGACACAGGGTACACAGTGGCTAGGTCATTGAAGAACTGAGGCCTGGTTATACTTTGATTACTCATGTTGGGAGTGGCAGCAAGTGTTGTACAGACTGGGACACTTTTAGAGTAAGGGGGGTGTGGTCGCTTACGCCCGGTGACATGGTTCCTGTAAGCAGAGCATGCGACCTCAGACCTGCAGCGCCTCACATGTGGTCTTGCAGTAGATTTCTAGGGCCTCCTAGATGGTCAAACCATGGACCCAGCTGGAGCCCAGAAAGACCCCATAAGCTTCTCTAGCTCTTACTCTTGGGGATGCCACAAAGTCCCATGCCTCATTTGAATTTGTGTTAATTTTGTGTGCCTCAGACCAACCTAGTTTCCTGTGGGTGGCACAGATAACATCTTGGGACAGGTAAATGCAGCCTGGGACTGTCGCAGTGTGAACCTGTTGCACAGAAGGCTTCTCCAAGCATGTTCCACCACATGACTACGTTTGGTTCATCCTTGTCAGGAGTTTTGGATTTCATTACTATTAAATATAAGCACACAATACTGATTTTTTAAACTTTTTTTTTTTTGGTGCTGGAGATTGAACTCAGGGCCTTATGCTTGCTAGGCAAGCACTCTAAGCACTGAGCTAAATCCCCAGCGATACTGATTTTTTTTTTAATTTTTTTTTAACCAAAAACGTGTATTGGTACATTGTATAAATAATGATCACATTCATCATGGTTATTTTGTACCTGTACATGATATATCTTTGTTTTCCCCCTTCTTCCCCACCCTTCCCTTCCATTGCCCCACCCTTCCCTATTTGTAGCAGGTTTATTTATGTTTTTCCATTTTTTCCCTTTCTCCTTTCTTTTCTTTTTTTGCAGCAAAATTGAGAGAAAGAGGGTTTATGTATTTCACCATCCTCAAATGTACACAGCCTCCCACTGTCAGCATCCCCACAAAGGGGTAACTTTGTGACAGTCAGGGAACTTCCATAGTTTTGCTTTAGGGCTCACTGTCGGTGATGCATATCTGTGAGTTTGGACAAATGTGTCATGACATAGAGTCACCATTATAGCATCATACAGAGTATTTTGCTTGCCCTAAAAGTCCCCTGTGTCTTGCTTCTTCAGTGAGGCACCCACCAATCTTTTTACTGTCTCCATAGTTTTGCCTTTTCTAGAATGTTGTAGTTAGAATCATATAGGAGCCCATACATGTTACATGTATGGAGCCCACATGTGTTTCTGTGGCCTGATCACTCACTGCTTTTTGGTGCTGAATGATATTCTGTTGTTGATTGTACCACAGTGTTGTATTTATCCATTCACCTACTGAAGGACATCTTGGATGTTCTCATGTTTTGGAAATTAAATTGCAATAAACATCTGCATACATAAGAGTTCACTTCCTTTGGGTAAGGAGCATGCTTCTGTATTGCAGGGTAAGAGTATGTTTAGTTTTTAAAAACAGTCAAACTGTGTTCCAGCATAGTTGTCCCATTTTGCATTCCCATCAGCGGTTAGTTCGTGTTGCTCTCCTGGCCAGCGCTTGGTGATGTGCTTGCACTGTATTTTAGCCATTCTAACATGTGTAGTGGCCTTTGCTATTTTAATTGGCCAGTCCCTGATAAAATAGGATGCAGAACATCTTTTCATATGCTTACTTACACATGTTTTATGTCTGTATATCTTTTTGTGAGGTGCCCGTTAAAGTCTTTGACCTATTTTTTATCAAGTTGTTTTCTTATTGATTGAAGAGTTCTGTGCATATTTTGGATAATAAGCCCTCTGAGATGTGTCTTTTGCAAAAATTTTCTCCTAGTCTGTGGCTTGTCCTCATTCTCTTAATATATTGATTTTTACATTTGGAAGTCAGTGGAATTTATTAAATGGTTTTCAGGAAATAATATAAGCAGAACTGCCAGAATGCTGCATTTAATTCTTATCAAAGGTACTTTGAAGTTGCTTGATTTGATTTTATATTTCTTTTTGCTTTTTGTCCAAACTCAGGTTTTCTTTCTTCTGACCTGACATCTGTAAGGTTTTGCTGGCTTCTGTGTTACCTTTAAGTTGTTCTTACCCATACCCATCTGGAAACAAGTGCTGGTGAGGACAGGGAAAACAGGGTTGGTGAGATACAGGCCATCTGATGTTAATAGCTAATATCTTGTTAGGAAAGTGTTAATACAGCAGTCCAACTTATAGTGGGCCCCCTTGGCCATCTTTCGACTTCATGATGGTGCAAAAGTGGTAGACGTTCAGTAGAAACTGCACTTTGAGTTTTGATCTTTACCTGAGTTAGCGACATAGTAAGTTGCTTTCTGAATGCTAGGCATAAGTAGCCCAGTTTTCACACAGAAAGAGCCCTACTTACAGGTTGCCATGTGGCTGAGCCTGGGTGTGTGGTTGGGTAGGTGGAGTCCATGCATTTTTTAGCATAGGATATTTTAAACTTTATGATGAACTGATCAGGATGTAACCACATAATAAGTTCAGTATCTACCATACTAATGAAGTTTTTGAGGATGGCTTTCTCCAATGTGTGCCTGTATTAAATGGTGAATATGACAAACAGCTGTTCAGTGAGCCAATCACTCTGAAGCATTTGCTGCCCACAGAGTGTGTAACCCCTGTTAGTGTACACATAAGTGTATGTGGCTATGGAAGTTGCAGCACAGCACATGTCAGTGCTTGCTGGGCCACTTTCCAGAATTCATGGGTTACTGAATTTCATATTACTGTACTGTTGAGTCTTATGACAATTATGTTGGCCTGAAACTTCAACCCAAGCTTGGGGTGCTTGTCAGAAATTACTTTCCAGTTAACTTTTTGATGAGATTAAGTTTACAGCCAGCTTTTCCACACAGCAAATTGTGGGAAGTCACGTGTTTGGCATCAGTCACCCTTAAATTAGAAACAGGACAATAGAGGAAGTTGTTGATTGAAACAATTGTTGTTTCACTTGTCTGAGTGCATCTGCAGATCATAACAAAATTATTGTCACTGAATGCTCAACAATCACTGGGGCAGGTTCCAAGGGAAATGCTTTTTTCTGTGCTGGGGAAAATCTGCCTTGAATATTTTACTGGTATTAAATAGAAGATTCCAAGTTACTCTGAACTTGTCCACATTCTGAGCAGCCTGGAGGAGGCTCCTGGGATTGCAGAGCTGCCTGTGCCCTGGGCAAGAGCAGTCTGTTCCTTCTTGTGTTGCTCCTAGAGTGTCGCAATGCTTAAATTGTATCCTCAGAAGAATCGTTTCAGTGTTTTTAGGTATCATCCATAATGCATTTATATAAATCATCTTTCTTGAAGAGAACAGTTTGCATACACTAAGAGGATGACCAATATAACACCATGACAGCACACCTAGATTATGGTGTCCAGCAGTTCTCTCTGAAAATGTGCTGACACACCATGGCCTGGACGTTGGTCAGGAGTCGCTGAGCCCTACTCTGCTCGCTCCTTCTTTTGCTGCTCAGAGTGTCTTTCTGTTCTTCTTTGTGTGGTCCCTGATGGAGAGTCCCAGGGCTAGAATGCATAGGGGAAGCTGTGAAGGGAAGAATGTCAGCCCTCCAGGATCTATGTTCTCAAGACAGTCACAGCCCTCCATTGTGTGGGCCTTGCCCAGGTCGCCAAGCTTGTGACAAAGTCAGGCTGTGGTGCATAAGGCTACGTGGCGCCCTCAGCACTGGCCCTGGGGAAGTGGGTGACCCACCCAAACATGGGCCATGAGCCTTGGAGACACAATCCACCATTAAGTTAACTGGAAGACTCTGTATATTTTGGTGATAGCTCACAGATTTGTTGTTAATTTTGTTACATTCTTTTTTTGTCCATTCTCAGACAGTGAAGAAATTTGATAATAAAATTAAAATACAAAAATCAGAAGCCACAGTTAGATGGAAAGGGACACGAGGATTCTGTACGAGTGAGAAATACTCAGTAGTTTTCATGGATCTAAGCTAGCCCTTTGGAAAATGTAAGGAAAGAGAAAATTCTCATGTACAGTGACCATGACAATAGAGTCATGAGAAATAGACTTGGGAAGGTACAGAGCCCAGCAGAACTGCTTGGGAATTCTTCTGCAGATGGAAAGACAGATGACACAGCAGTAAAGCGTGTTAATTCTCCTTAAGCTACTTTATAAAATTATTGGAACCACACTCTAATACCAAAAAAGTCTTTTTCTGCTAGAGCTAGTCAAACAGCTCTTGAAGTTCATGTGCTCATAAAAGTCTGGAAAACAAACATGGAAGAACAATTAGGAATATGCTGGGAAAAGAAGCCTAGAGTGGGAATCACATTGGCAGAGATGGAAGTCCTAAATGCCTTCCTGCTTAAAGCAGTGTGTTGTTTGATGTGAAATAGACATGTAGAGGGGATAGACTAGACGATTGAGAAAATAGACCCAAGTGTGAATTGAAATCGGGTATTTGGTAAGAGACATCTCAAAGTGTTAGGAATGGGCTTTAAATAAATCACATTGAGATACCCAGATGGCCACTGGGACAAGATTAAAGTAGATCCTTACCTCACACAATACGCAAGAATATGGATGGATCTAAGGTCTACAGTGGTCCACATAGTTTTCTGTCAGGGACCAGTGGCTGAAGTGGAACCTTGTACCAGTATATAGCTTATTTGTGTATTGCCTAACCTGAAGTCTTTATGGCTCACACCCTTGTGCTCTGCCGTGTGCTGTGGACCCAGACACTCATCTTTTGGCTCTGGCCCCAAAGTAGAAATATTTCCTCTGGTTCGCACGCATCAGCCTTAAGTCCCACCCTGTAGATCTTTAGTGCCTCTGTTGACTCCTTGATGATGATATGACCACCCCCTGCCTTTTTTTTTTTCTTTCTTTTTTGAGACAAGGTCTCACTATGTAGTTCAGGCTGACCTTGAATTCACAGCAATCCTGTCTCCCCCTTTTTTCTAAGTGTGATACTTCGTTTATTTTTATTTTGTGGTACCCCTAATACCTTCACCAATACCCAAGGCTTTGCAGAAGTAAGGATTTTGAACACAGTAGTTGCATAAATGGTACCTGTCTGATGAGCTGGTTGGTGTTGTTTTCCACAGCACTAGCCTTTAAAAATGGATTAGTCAAATCAGTGCTTGTCTTTGAAGAAATTCATTGTTCACCAGCATGGGATGGTTTTGTTTTAGTAGTTGGTTTAGCCTTATTTAAAACCAGTTTGGGATCCTTGAGGGGAGAAGGAAGAACTCTGGTCACTTGAGATGTGATGGTGTTTTAGTTACTTTTCTCTCGTTGTTGGGACAGAATACCCGACACCCAAAGTTAGGGGAAGAAAGGTTTATTAGCTCACAGTCTGCAGAGGTTTCAGTCCACAGTCAGCTGGGTCTGAGGCAGGGCGGCATGGCAGAGGCAGGGCCGGGCGGCATGGTAGACAGGCAGCCGACCAGCAGCAAAGTAAAGTGAGGAAATGCAAGGAATGTATGCAAATAAGCAATGCAAACAAGCAGCTAATTAGCCTCTTCCTGTATCTTTTTTCTAGGCTACCTGTCTCCAGGGCGGCCCACACTCCCACCCCCAATCTCAGTCTCACATCCTTGATCCCAGCAGAACGATGCCAAACCGATCAATGGATCAATTTAGTAATCACACACTCTAGATCCAGCTATCTCTTACCACGTGAGGCTTTGGGGGGACATCTAGACACAAACCATAACAGATGGGAAAAGCAGGAGGCAGTGAGGTTCCAGGGTACAGTGGCCACAGGCAGGCAGGACTTTGTGGGATGAGCTGTGACTGGAGGCAGGCATCTGCTCTGAAAAGTGACTCCTTCCCTTTGCCATCAGAGCCTGTGCCCAGACTGGACACCCCTTGCAGAGGACAGTGCTGTCCTGGGCAGGATCCAGGACGGGTGCCCTGCCCTGTGCAAGGCTGCCCTTTCTCAGAAGACCAGTGTGCCAGCAGGGCTGACCGAGTCTGGTCTCTATTAGTTTCAGCCCATGGTGCTCGTGGTCACCTGACTCAACCGTGTGGAGGTAGCATGCACTCAGGCAGGGCTTGAACAGCTTTTGTGTCGAGCTGAGCATCTTTCTCCTTATCGTCTCACAGAAAGGCCAGCCAGTTTCAACTAAGTTTTAGAAACCTGGTAGGGAAACCCCAGACATGTCAGAGGAGCTGACACCAGCTGCAGTGGTATTCTCGAACTCATTGGGGACTTCCACCAGCACACTGTGCTTTGGCCTGTGTGCTTTAGTTTTGTGAACTCCCTGGTGTTGCCAGGTAAAATGAAGACATCTTGAGCTGATGCTGTAGACCTGGCAGCAACAGTGACCAGAGGTCTGTGGTTGAGGCTGCAATACTTTGGTGGGCCCCAGCAACTCCTTCTCAACCTTCTCTTCCCAGTAAACTGCAGGGAAAGGCTGTGGCCCAGGGAGAGGTAGGGCTGACTGAGAAGGCATGGCCTCAGCATTCCCTCCTGCCAGCTGGTCTCCAGAGTCACCTCTCAGTCAGTGTGGCCCAGTGGTGCCTGCCTCCCACTTCCGGTTTACATGCCGACTAAGGCATTTCACACAGAATGGCAGCAGTGTTGTATGGGTGTGGAAGTTCAGCAGCCCCTCCTGCAGCTTCCCCCTTCCCCTAGTGCCCTGAGGAAAGCCATTCCACAGTGAGACCCTGAGACCCCCAGACTCCACTGACCCTCATCTAGGGTGAAAGTCATTAACTGTCATAGGTGGCCAGATCGAGCTTTGAGACCTGGACTTGTGCAAAGCAGGCTGAGAGTGGGTTTTTTTTTGTTGTTGTTTTTTTGTTTTGTTTTGTTTTGTTTTTGCCTTTTTAAGGGGTTGTTAGAAATAAAAACAAACAAACAGAAAAACATGAGAGAATATGCAACAGAGACAGTGTGTGGCCCCCACAGCTTAAAGTACTTATCACCTAAACTTTACAGGGAAGCTGGACATATCTGGCCTAGTTGATCAGCTCAAAATACAGTAAGTATTCAAGCATTTTTAAAGAAACCAGTTTTCCTCCTTAATAAGCTTAGAACAGAATTTCTTAGCCTGGGGCTGTTGAGGTCTGGGCTAGAGCATTCTAAGCTGTGGAGCTGTGCACTCAGGAGCAGCCCCTCCAGTTGTGACAATCAGAATCGCCCCCAGTTGAGAATCTCTGCCTTAGAATAATTCATGTAAGCTTACTATAGAGGTGTATTGCCTACCTTTTAGCTGTTGCTAAAATGACTTGGGCACGGAGATGGCTTCATTTCGGGCACAAGTCTCCTAGGATGGAAGCAGCAGTGGGACAAAGGGCCGACCGTGCAGAAGTGTTTGATGTTTGTAATGAAGTTGTTAGGATTTCTTGGAAAGCTAATTGCAAAGCACAGTTGATCTCTGTAGGCTTCACAGATACTGGGTGAATATACTTTCTTTTCTGGAGACTGATCTGTCTTATCTGGTAGAAGAAGGCAGTTAAATCAGTGACCTTATTTTGGTTTAAGATTGGAAGGTTGCAAAAAAGAAATCATGCCAGTTTCTTTTACAATCAAAGTGATTCAGAAATGGTAGACATAGGTCAGGAATAGCACAATGTCCATGCCAAAGCAGTGTGATTTATTATACTCTGCTGTTTACCTTGCCTATGTTGGAAATGGTTCCAGAATAAAGTCTTTGGAAAGAAGATTGTAGGCGGTGATAGTTTGGAAACGCTGCTTTATTTAAGGTAAACCTGGTAGAGGATGTTTGGTGAATTTGAAAGAATATTCAAACGAGGGCTGCAGTGAAGTTTGGGGAATGCGGAAGCAAGTACATTGCTAGTAGTGCTTGAATCTTTAATTGGACTTTTGATTTTCAGGGAATTCACCGGGAATCAAGTTTCAGCCACAGCAAGAGAGGGATATGGGAAGACCATATGCTCTGGGAGGGGCATTTCTCACTACAGCCCCCAAGGCCTGCTATGCTGGGCCTTGGGAAAGTCCAAGTGGACATGGTACTCTGAGGTCTCTACCCCAACCCCAGAAAGAGAGAAGGGGCTAATCAGAACATCTTTGGTTAAATGGATGTTACTAATTTTTTTTTTTAACCAAAAGCAGTTATTGGAAACTTTTCTGTAAAGTATCACCCCACAGACCTTCTTTTAATATAAAATGTGTTTTGTGTGACTTTCTTTTTACGGTACTTGAGGTAGGACCTATTATCAGGAGCCCACTTCCTGAAGATCTTGCTTCTTGGTAGAATGACTGGCCTCCCTTTCCTGGATCCTTTCTAAGAGCACATTGCTAGTTATTTCTCAGCAGTGCACAGTGTGTTGCGGTGGTTCATCGAGGTAGACTGTATCTCAAGCTGGTCACAGGAATAGGCATTGAGGAGACTTTAGAACTGCTACTGGAGGGGCTCCCTAGTCCCCTAAGAATGCCACATGTGGGTTGGGAGTCTCTGCACTCCTACATGTTACAGGCAGTTAGGCCCGTATATACATATTTTTGGGGAGAGAGGCCCGTAACTTTCACTTGTTATCAGCAGGTTTTATAAACTAAATGGTTCAAGGACCATTGCCCAGGATGGCTGATAGCGAGGACCCCAACCTCAGTACAGATTTTGAACTTCCCTGCTGTGGCCAACCCTGGGTCTTTGCTCTCTGTCCAGCTCTCATCATCCATCTTTGTCACCTCTCCAGGTGGTACCTAAAGAGTCCCTCCATGGCTGTTTTTCAGCTCCTCAGTACCCTCCCCCCATCGTAATACTGGCAGGTCAGGAAGGGCACCACCTTCAGCACACAGTAATATTCGTGTACCACTGAATTCAGAGGTAACAGTGTTATCTTTGGCCAGTGGGCAAAAACACTGTTGGCTTTTTTATGTCTCCTTGTTTTTTCCCACCTTTCTTGCTTGCACTACCTTTGTCCACCCCAGGATTAAATCCCCCGTGAGCAAATGGCGTTTCTCCAGTGGTCAGGTGTCCATTGTATGAATACCTGCAGAGAGCCCGGGCTGGGACAGGCCTGGAGAGGGTCCTCAGTGGCAAGGACCAGCCCGTAGGGTACACATTCCAGCACCGGGTGGGCAGCTTGTGGCAGGCTGTGCAGAGGGCTACCCCTGACTCTGGCTGGGTGTCTTTCCTCTTTTGCAGATCCTACAGTCACTCGATGGGGATTCACAGAGGACCACCTGTGTTTGTCACCTTCCCACCTCTCTGTAGCAAGAGAAGTGACTGCAGCGCCTCTTCAGTAATGATGATGAAACTGGTATTAACTGAGTGGCATTTATGGATTTTTAACTCTAATTCGCAGTGAACCAGCAAGCCATATGTTTACAGTCTAACCAAAAACCCTGTTTGCTGCGTGTCTCCTGCATCTGGGAGAAGCTGAGACACCCGTTTGTATAAAGAGGAGTATAAGCGTTGCCTGCCCGACAAACGCACCTGGAGCAGAACGAAACGTCTTAATTTATCATTAAAGAGATATGATAGTATTATTTATATAGTTAGAATAAATAAATATATACATATATATATATCTATTTTTGGTGGTAATGAAAATGGCTCCGCAGAATGCTGACTCGGAATCTATGCAAGTGCAAGAGTTACCTGTGCCCCTGCCGGACCCACAGAAACCTGGAGACCTGGAGACCGAGAACCGCGATGAGACCATCAGTGAGGGGTCCATAGACCGAATCCCCATGCGCCTGTGGGTGATGCATGGGGCAGTGATGTTTGGCAGGGAGTTCTGTTACGCCATGGAAACAGCATTGGTCACACCCATACTGTTGCAGATTGGTAAGTGCTACGCAGGTCAGTGTGTCCAGCATGGCACTGACCATGCTGCAGGTGCTAGACCCGAGTGTCCTCAAGCGCCTTGACACAGAGTCCTAGTCCTCTCCCCCTTAACCTGCTCTGACAGTTCCCTCCTTGTCTCTTAAACCCAGCCAGGGGATATGTGGCCCTTTGGTGTCATAATCTAGTCATGGATTTTGATAAGAGAGGTGTCTGAACATGTGGACATTCTGGTCATCAATGGCTATGTTGAGACAAGGCACAGTGCCTGACTGTGGGAAGCATGGAGCGATGCTGGCTTCTCTGTCATCCTCTTTATGTCATTGTCATCATTGGTTTCAGTTTTATTTCATAATGATATTCAGGTGGCTAAATGACAGCTCTTTGCAAAAGTACCAGGATTCACAGGGTTGCTTAGCTTGGCACAATGGAGCCTAGCCTTGTGACAGTGCTGGTGACCTTCCTGACTGCCACTGGGGTGTGGTTGTGGGGCCAGAAGTTTTGTCAGAAGATTTAGCCTTCCCTATGGTCTCAGGAAGTTTTAAAATCTGTAACTTTGCGACTCCTTAGCCTAATAAGAGGTAGGTAAAGGGGCTAAACATTTTAAGGGCTTTTATTCTAGAATTCCACATAGACAACGTAAAATACTTTTTAAAATTGATTTTGGTTGTTTTAGAGATGTTTCTTGCCACAGATGTGACTATGTTGTTCAGTGAGAGCTGACCCAGCCCCATCACATATGAACAGTTAAGTGCATGGTTCTGAAATCCAGAGCTGTGGCTCCTGGTGGTGTCAGTTCCTGTCTCAGGTCTGTAGTTCCGCCGCCCACCCAGATCTGTTGCCAGATAGTTTGGTGGAGACTGCTCACAATGCTTTAGCACTCCAATGGTGTGTTTCATCATGCTCTTCCCTCTAGAATCCTGTGCATTTCATTTACTTCTCTCCGAAGTCCTTGTTCTGAAAAGGTGTTACCAGGTGGCCTGTGGGATTGGGCACTGACAAGATCAGGGGCCCCTGCAGGGGTGGGGAGTTGTGGAACATGATCACTCTGTTCTTTCTTGTCATTGAGTTTCTTCTCTTGTTCCTTGGATGCCCCCATGCTAGGACATTGGAATGGACAGGATAACACATCTGTCCTCTTGTGGCTTATCCAGGTGGAAGAAGCAGAGATGACTGACCAGATACATGAATGCTGTCTTAAGTTACTTTTTACATTGCCAAGACAAAATACCCAACGCCCAAAGTAAAAGAGGGAAAGGTTTATTTGGCTTATAGTTCACAGAGATTTCAGTTCGTAGTTGGCTGGCTCCAAGGCAGGGTGGCATAGCAGAGGGGCATCGCAGAGGAGAAACAGTTCATGGCAGGCAGAGGGTAGCAATGCAGGCAAGCAAGGGGCCTTAGCAACTTTTTTCTATCCCCTTTTATATACTATTTGGGCTGCTGGGATACGGACAGTGCCAAACCCATCTGGACTGATTTAGTAGTCATACACTCTTAATCTCAGCATCACAGTCTCTAGATCCAGCCACTTCTGAAAAAGCCCCACCTATGACTGCATGAGGCTTTAGGGGGACATCTAGACACAAGCCATAACAAGTGCCACTTTAGAAGTAGCCTGAGGGAAAGAAATGCAGAAGCCTCTGGAAGATGGAAATACCAGCTTCTCCCAGGAGGGGGACAAGGCAGCATGCCCAGAGGGAGGGGCCTCAGTGTGTCCACGGGCTGAAAGGTTGCCTTTGTGGCTAGCCCCAGCGAGGAGAGACTGGGATGTGATTAAGGTCATCTGATGTTTATTTTATCCCCTCGATGTGTAAGGACTTGTACCCAGTCATGCTCAAAGCATTGTGTGATGAAGCTAAGGTGGTTAAATTGGGCCCATCTGTCAGCTCTGGACCACCTCTTAGGGTTATGGTGACAGATAGAAAATCCAGTACCTCTGGTGACTGCTGGGTGAGCTGACCTGGTAAACAGATGTCTGAGCATTCCGAGTCCCACATTTTCTTTGTTGTAGCTTATGTATATTATGGCTTCAAAACTGACACAACTCCTTAGAATTTTCACTTTATGGGTTGTGAGCCTCAATTTTGTACAACTTTTAGCACACTCCATTATTTGGTTTTGAGTACAGTAAGTCCCGACTTACAAACATTCAAGCTGTAAACTTTCACAGGGAACTGTGTAAGACTCACTTTGTCAGATTACGAGTGATTCTGACTTACAGATGTTCTCCTGGAATGGAAGTTGTTTGTAAGTCAGGGATTTACTATGTTTATTACATGAGACTTGTATAATTTAGGTAAATAAGGCTAGTAAGTGTGTGTTTTACTATGTAATAGATGTAGTATATTGAAAGTAGCTTTCCTGAGTTCTAGATATGTCTGCTCCATATCAAATTCCAGATATGATGACTGAAAGAGAATTGTAATAATTGAGCAGGCCATGGCAATCTGACCTAAAGGGATGACCATATCCTGTATCAGCCCCAATACTACTCAGCTCACATAAACCTGCACACCCAGTCTGTGTATAACAGGACTTGTGGGTAGGGCTGGTATTGGGGACTGAACCCAGGTCCTTCCATTGAGCTATACCCCCAAGCCCTGCCTACCTTTTTTTGAGACAAGGGCTCACTAGTGGCTGAGCTGCCCAGGCTAGGCTCAGACTTGCAGTCCTCCTTCCTCAGCCTCCTAGAATGCTGAGATTACAAGTGTGTGCCCATACTCTTGGCTATAATTTGTGTTTTAAAATAATCAAGTGATAGCAGGTCTGCTCTTTCTCTTTCAAAAAATTGATTCCCCAGAGAAAACTTTCCCATTGAAAACTCAAAAGCAGAAAACACCCAGAACTGGGTTAGCTCAGAGTCTGGTATCATAAAAGATAGTAGGAGAGTTGTGCTCAGTTCAGGAGTAGTCAGCTGAGAATGTGCAGAAGATAGTCCATCTCTGACAATTTTCTGAAGGTAGTAAATTTGTACCTTCCCAGTCAGTAAGTTGTCTTTTGTTCTTAAAATCTTAGTGGTGACATTGCTTGAGGAGCCTGGTTAGGGATACAGACAGAGGCTGTTGGGGTGCCCTATGATGAGGAAGTTCCTCCTGCTCACTGTCCATAATCTTGTGGCTGTTGGGGAGCATTGGTTGCTGATATCTGTGTGGCAGGCTGCTTCCTAGGCCTGGGAGGAAGGAGGCGCCTTACGGCAGAGGAGGAAGTGGGTGTGGCCTGGGGAGCAGGGGCAGACCTTAGCTGGACTGGCTCCCTTTCTGGGTCCTGCACACCTGGGGTCCAGCCATCCATGAAGGGAACAGGATGTTTGCACAGGAGGGCATCCTACACGTTCAGGGAAGGTATGGTCAGTGCTGTCACATGAGCCACCTGGGCTTGGCACCTTGGAGCAGCCATGCTCCAGGGGAAACTTTTAAGATTTTCTTTTCTTTCTTTTTCCTTCCTTCCCCTTCTTCCCTTCCTTTCTTTATTGTTACCCACTCTCCATACTGGGGATTGAACTCAGGGCTTTTTTTTTTGAGACAAGGTCTCGCCTAGGCTGGCCTTGAACTTGGTTCTTTCTACCTCTCTCCATCTGTTTTCTTAAATTGTGAACATTTTTTGCCAGTTCAGAGTTCAGAAGTTACACTCAGGTGGACTGTGAGGTCTCTTCCCAATCCTATCCCCCAGCCATTTGGCTACCAATCTGTTTCTCCTGCCTCCTACATAGAACCCATGCTAGGCAAGTGTCTTTGTGTCTCATCACTGTCCCTCAGAGTGACTCTTGTAAAGGATCCCTAGCATATTATGAAGCTGGTTCCATGCCAGAGCAGAAAGCTTGCTCTCTCCAACTTCAGAGCCGCCCATCAGTCTATACCTGGCTGTGGGCCTGTGTGTGTCTGGGAGTGTCCCTGGCTAGCCTTGCTGCTAGATGTCCTTCCTTGTCTTAGTTACTCTGTCATCACTGGGACGAAATACCTGACATCCACAAATTAAAGGAGAAAAGGTTTATTTTAGCTCACAGTTTGTAGAGGTTTCAGTTGACAGTTGAGTGGCTCCAAGGCAGGGCGGCATGGCTGGTGGGCATGGCAGAGGAGAAACAGTTCATAGCAGGAAGGTAGGAAGGAATGAGACTTCCTTCTTCTTTCCCTTTTTATGCCATCCAGGCTCCTAGTTTATTGGTTAGTGCCACTCACACCCAGGGTAAATCTTCCCTCTTCAGTAAAACTATCGTCCACACCCAGAACTATGTTAAACCAATCAGTGGATTAATCCAGTGTCACACACCCACGAACCAGTCAACTCCCAAAAGCCCCACCTATGAGCACAGGATGCTTTAGGTGAACCTCTAGATATAAGCCACAACATTCCTTCAGTCAGTTCCACTGTTTCCTTACCTATTTGAGATGCCACTCTTATTATGGGCTAAATTTCCATAACCATTTATTGAATGATTCAACTTTTGGAAAAGACTTCTAAAAGTAAATGCTTTCTTAGGCCCCAGGCTCTAGGATTCAAATTGAGACAATCAGAGTAGCACCTAAAATCCTGCTTTGGTTTTGTTTTTGTTGGTGCCAGAGTGGTTTTTGATGATGAGACCTACAGCCCTGCTCTGAGGAACAGTGGAGGTGAGGTGTGACACTGGGTACCCATGGAGAGGTCAGGAGGGCAGAGAGTCAGGACCCCGAGAGGCTCTGCAGTGCACACCCTGCCCTCCTCAGTTGGGGTGGTGCCCCGCCGTTTACACGTCATTGTAATTGTAGAGCAGGTGATGAATCTGGCAGCCCAGAGTTAGAACTAAATTAGAATGCACAGCCACTTTTAACAGGAAAACTTGGAAGCAGAGGGTTGAGCACTCCGGATGGCCCTCCTAGAGAGCCAGCAGCTCTGAGTCAGCTCGCCTGAGTGGGCACCCTCCCATGCTGGTTCCCATGTAGTCTTTTTCCCTTGAGAAGGAGAATCCAGCCTCCCCCTCCGCTTATTGTTTCTCTGTTGGCTCAGGAAGTATACTCAGGGGAAAAGGAATGTCAGATAGCAGAGAAAGGATAGCTTTTGTTGCTGCCTCTGGGTTTGACTCATGAATGAAGGCCAGTTTAGTGTGGAGGACCCTGCCTGTTCCCCTCCTTGGCAAAAGCCCAGGGTAGCAACATCTAGGAATGGATAGGCAATGGCTACAAACTTAATTATAGGGAAAGTCAGACTTACTCTCTCTGTTGCCTGCAGAAAACAGGGGATGATGACCAGGGCTTATGTGCACTTTGTGAATGTACATTGAGTTAGAAACACATGCAGTTTCCATTCTTCATGGCGGTGTCTTGTGATCAGAGTTCCTAGGGCGTGGTCTGCTGTAACTGGAAGTTTGCCTTTGCTCCTGTGGGAAAAGCATGCCCTTTGAAAGCCGCTCACAGCAAGCACTAGAAGTGGAAAATACCCTCCATGTGCAGGTCACCCCCCCATCCCTGGATGTGTAAGGCATGGCCTTTGGAAGCCTGGTGTTGTGGACCTGCAGATCTGGCCTTGAGTCTAGCCTTTCTTAGACATTCAGTGCACTGTCTAGAGCTGGCTGCCTATTAGCTTCATATCGAAATCCACAAACATGACAAGTCCTTGGCGAGAGTTGAGAAACATGCCTGTCTGTGTCAAAATGCATCTCATTATAGTGTGTGCACATGTGTAAGTGCATGTATACAATAGACACTCAAGGTTTCCTCAGGATTTTTGAGCATTTGAACATTATTTTAAACTCTGAGCCAGGTCACTGACTTTTACGGTGATGTTTGTGGCTTCTTCACCACATATAGAGTCAGTATGTTATTCTCACAGTTCATGCCTAAAACTCATGTGACCTTGACACTTTTCTAGGAGTTCCCTGCATGGCACCAGTCTTGCCTGAGGCTGTGGCTGACCCAAGGGCCTTAAGCAGGCAGCGAATCTCTGGCCTGTTTTCCACTTTTGAAAAGCCTGGGCTGGGGTTCAGCTGGTGGTGGAATGTGTGCTTAGCGTGTGCAAGGCCTGGAGTTCAATCCCAAGTGCACGTGCACACACACACACAGAGCGATTTATTTGTGCACCGGTAGTCCCAGCTACTGGAGAGACTGAAGTGGGAGGATTACTTGAGCCCAAGAGTTCAAGGCAACAAGGTGAGACCCCTGTCTCAAAAACAAAACCCAGAGCCAGACCTCAGGGCTCATTTCTCTTTCTTGGCAGGAAGAACTTATGGGAGATCTCTGCCCTACCTTACTTTAGTACCTGGTACCACTTTGTCACAGGAAGCACATGCACTGCCTTGGCACCCAGTGTCAGGTGGTGGAGACGTGCTTTGCATGGCTTCTCACTTGGCACTTCCTCCTCTGCCTGCCTGCCAGCTCAGGTGGGCTGGCACAGGGGCTGTAGAGGACAGAAAGTTTACCAGGAGGGTATCCATGATGGCTTTCCCAGGAACCCTGCATAGCACCTTCAGCCTGTGACTGGCTCTGGGTGGCTTGTCTACAGCCTTGGGCCTGCCAGCCTGCTTTGCAGCCCAAAGAACTAGGGCCAAGGGATGAGCACCTGAACCTGTTGTATGTCCATTATGGGGCAGATTCCAAACAGACACTCAGGGATGCCTCACTGTTCAGTGAGGGACCCTTCCTGCAGAGGGCTGTGGGCCTGTGGAGTCACAGGTGTCAAGGAGGTCAGTGGCCACAGCTGGATGCACCTTGAGGACATTCTGCTCAGTGAAATAAACTTGTTACAAAAGGACAAATGCTATGTGATTTCACCATATGAGGTGCCCAGGGAGTCAAATCCATAGAGAGACAGTAGAACAATGGATGCCAGGGGCTGGGGAGGTGGGGAAATCTATGTCGAGTAGAACATATCTTCAGCCTGGGAAGATGAGAGTGTTCTGGAGATGGATGGTGATGATGGCTGCATAGCAATGGGTCTGAACTGAGTGATGCTGAACTTTATACTTAATGATTAAAATAGTAAATTGTATATATTTTTTATCACAAAATATGAGAAAAAAATGGATAGCCCTACAGAATTCCACCTAAAAATTGAATTTCCTGCTTATTGGAGACCAGGAACGCCTGAAGGGTGGCTGTTGTATGGGGGGAGCTGCGGCAGACCCGCAGCTGTCTTGTGGAGGGACCTAGAGAATGAGAAGTTAGGGTGTCTGCTGAGACTCTTTGTGTGAAAACCCACCTACACCAGGCCTCACCACAACACACATGTGGTTAAAACCTACAATGAAAACACCTGTGTGTGAAGTTAGACATGGTGGATCTCCTGACTCTGCTCACAGTGCTCACAAAGCTTCTAGCGCAGACACCCTGTTTGGGCTGGGAAGTTTGGATTTCTTGGACAGTAGACTGCTGTGTTCCACAAACAATGAAATGTTCACAGTAGCAGTTTTTCTTGAGCTATTCATGCCTATTAACCTTGTATCAGAGTCTAACTGGCACCTACCTGGTAGTGTCTGTGGCTCACTAGAGACATGACACCTGGGCAGTTACCTTTAGGGAGTTAGGGGTGCCAGTGAATCCAGGTCATATAGTTCAGATGGGGAGGCCTGGAGAGAAGCTATCCTGTCAGGTGGTCCATGTTGAGGGACCCTTGTGTGCTGGTGGTCTGGCAGGTTTGGGGCAAAGGTGGTGGCTTTTGCCCCAGGGACATGCAGGTCTGGAGAGAAGTCTTTTTCCTGCTCACTTGTAGAGGAACGTAGGGTACACAGGAACAGCTCAGTGCAGAAAGGGTGCAGGAAGTCAGGCATGCCTCAGATACACAGAGGTTAAGGGGTGTGAAGCAAGAGTGATTGTGGGCACTTTGGGCTGTGACACAGCAGGAAGGGTGGAGAGGAGTGTGCGGCACATTATAGAAGTGGTGACAGTACAGCAGGGCAGAACATAGAGGCCTTGCACAGCACAGGAGGCGCTTTGCAGAGACCTGGGCAGCTGTGTACCCATGAACGCTGGTAGAAATCCAGTGTTACCAGTGAGCTGCACTGTGTTGTGGTAATTTCTCAACTTACTGGGTTGTTGTAAGTATCAAAATACAGAGGAGTGGATAAAGGGATGGGAAATGATTAAGACATACATCACTTCCCCCAAAGAAATGTCGCTGTTGTGTTTTGTGAACACACACACACACACACACACCCACAAAGAAAGAAAAAGAAAAAAAATAATGACAAAACTGAACCCATATATGTGTTGGATTAGACAGAATTTTACCAGTTATTTCTGCAGAAAATTATTATTTAACTTTATAATGAAAACCAGAAACAAGTTAAATTTTAACAAACCATCACAGGTGTGTGTTGAAAAGATAGGACAAGGTGGAAGCCACCAGGAGACTCAGTGGCAGCACCTTGAGATCTGTGTCTCAGGCAGGTGAGCCAGGGGTGTGAATGGCTCCCTGGGTAAGGGGCCCTCTGGGTCTTCAGGAGAGTTGCTCTGTAAATTTGAATTACTTCCCTCAAACCACATAAAAAATAGAATCATGGAGAGAAGTATTTTTATATGGTAAGATTTAATACAAATGCTGTTTTTATTCCTAAAAGCAGTCAGCACAGAATGTGTCCACTAGAACAGTAGTTCCAAATGATGGTAATTTTTTCAGTGAATAATTAACTACTAGGCTGGGGCCATAGCTCAGAGGAAGAGGCTTGCCTGGTACACTCAAGCTCTAGGCTCCATCTCTGGCAGCACCAAGAGAAATTATATCTCTATCTGTCCGGGAATTTTACACAAAATATGTAGACATATGAATTACTTAAGTAGGTTTGTCTTTGGTATAGTATAGGTCATTTGCTCACCTTTTTTTAAAGTTTCTATTTTTTGCAGTGTTGAGGATCAAACGCAGGGCCTTCCACTTGCTAGGCAATTAGGGTACCACTGAACTAGTCCACTGAACTAGAGTACCATCTAGACCTATCTCCTTTTTTAAGTGAAGGGTAGACATGGATGTGTCTTATACCTTGTAAACTACTTTGGAAACATCACAGCAAATAAATTGAAAGAAACTTTGATGTAATATGTTGTACTGGGTGTAGCTTTCAGACCTACTTGATATCTGCGCATTTTTAAGTAGACTTGTCACAGAATGGAAAACTGGGGAAACTAAGGTTGGCTGGGAAGGATTTTTTTTTTTTCCCAGATGCCTTCCTGTGGTGGTCCATGTGTAGAGGAGGAACCTGTACGTGGGCTTCAACCGTGCAGCCCAGGCTGCAGGCTCCTACCACAGAATGTGGAGCATGCGGGTGCTGACTCTAGGTGAGCTTATCATGGGTCATACATTTCAGTCAAGCTACTTCTTACCTGATGTACACACAGATGCATTTTTTTGCTATCACTGGGAAAACGTGATTAGTGAGAATTATGGCCTGTTTTAGGGAGTGGTGCCTGTCTAACCTCATCAGTTTGAGGCAGAGCTTCTTCTCTCTTCCCCTTCCGGAGTCCTGAGATACTTCTGCATTCTCTTTCAGACCAGGGCTGCTCTGGCTGGCCTTTCTTGTACACCTGTCAGCTTTCACCAGTACTCCATGAGAGACATCTTGGAGTTACAGAAGGCCTCTGCTGCTCCCCTGTTTCTAGAACATGGCTGCATCCTGTCTTCCACACCTATGTCTTTACTAGAATGTGGCTGCCGAGCATGATCAGGGTCGAAAGTGCTCCTCTGCAGCTCGAGCTCATGGTGTCTGGAACAGGGCCTTGCACATGTCTCATGCACTTCATCGCTTGCTCCTAAGTAAAGAAGGGAGCTGTTGAGCACAGTAGGTTCACATCAGTTGATCTCAGCAGTGCTGCGGTGGGTCAGGGTGTTTCATAGTATGATGACCTCAAATAGGCCCAACCAGTCTCTATGAGTCAGTCACCTGTATCTCTAAGCCAGGGCGTTTGATCTTCACTGGAGATGAGGTAAACAGCGACAAACTTGGTGCTAAGGAGTTGGTTTCATTTTGCCCAGTGTGATTTTTTGTTTTAAAGTACTGAGGATTGACCGAGGGCATTTGGGCCAAGCTATATCCCTAGCATTTTTTAAAATTTTGAGACAGGGCCTTGTTAAGTTGCCCAGGCTGGGCTGGAACTTGCAACCTTCCTGTCACAGCCTCCCACAGAGTTGGGGTTATGGGAATGTACCACCTTGCCCTGCATAAAATGTATTTTGAGAGCCTGTTAGAAAGCAACCACCAAGGCACCAGATATACCCCATCTTCAAGGAGAGCAGACTACCAGGGCCATAGTCACTGGGGCACAGCTACCCCAGGGCAGGGGGCAAAAGCCCAAGTGAGGTACTTGGGGAAGTCAAGTCATGCTTGGGCCTATCTGCGCTAGCAAAAGAGGGGCCGTGCCAAAGCTGGGGACTTGGCCGGGCACTGGATTTGAAGACTGTTGCCATTGTGTCTGGTTCTCAGGAAGATCATTGCAAGCAGCATGGACGCTGCTGAGGGCTTGGAGGTCATCCCTGGCTGTGGTGCTGTGGAGGAGAGTGTCCTTCAGTAAACTGTCTGCCTGAGGACTTGGGGGTCAGACAGAGCCAATGGTTGACACTCTGCTCACCTTCAGATGGAGGGACACTATAAGTAATACCTAGAGGGTGAAAGTCACAGTGGGTTTGTGGAGAGATGCAGGACATGGGGCGTGGGCAGGGAACAGACCCCAGGCACATTTCCGCACTGGACTTCTCGGCCTTCCCGAGGTCTCACAGGAGGAAGTGGCCTATCTGTCAGAGGAAATCAAGGTTTAGAAAGGGAAAGTGACCTGCTCTGGCTCCTTGGTCAGTTACTAGAGAATCAGAATTTGAGCCATCCCTTTCTCCCAATCAGGCTTCTTTTGACAGGGATCCCTATGCTGGGCTTCTAAGTGATCACAAGATTGGTGTTAGGGCTCAGCTGACAGAGAACCCCAACAGGAGGAACACACAGACCCCAGTGGGAGTGGTTATCCCCAGTGGTTGTACCAGCAGCAAGCTGTTCTGGTGACTTGGTTCTTTGAGTCATCAGAGACATTTACAGATCTCTACAGAGAAGAAGCTGATGCTCCCAGAGCTCGGGGGTGGTGAAGCTTGGATCAGACTTGGAATCTAGACCACAGAGCCTCACCTCAGCCACAGCACCAAGTGTGACCTCCCAAGGCCAGCCTCATCCAACTGTAGATCTGCGGCCCCTGCCCAGCTGAGGCCCTGCGCCCATGACACCAAGGAAGAGGCCCACCCTGTGGGCTAGGCATCATGAAGGGAGATGTGGCAGGAGGATTTCTGACTACTCAAGGTCTTTATGGTCCACTGTAATAGAAGCTTTAGTAAAAAATTTGCCCTTCTCTTTAATTCCTGGTTACTTGGTAATGACAATTTAACCACTTAATGGTTTAGCCTGAGCTCATTTGTTTACGTACTATCCAGCGCCTCACTCAGGCAGGTGTCTTTTTAACCAGTCAATTCTTGTATTGAATAAATTTGATAAAATTGTCATTTTTATATTTCCTGATATATAATCCTACAAAAATTAATGAAAAAAGAATATACAATTTTTGGTCATCCTGTATTTAAATAATTGCACTGGTAAATGGTTAATAGTGTTCTCAAGCCATATCAGTAGTACAGTGCTTGCCTAGCTAGCATGTATGAGGCCCTGGGTTCAATTCCTGGCACTGCTTCTCCACCCCTCAAAAAATGAAAAACCTGCTTTAGGAAGGAAGCAGGATATATTCCATAAATCCTGAAACTCCAGGCTGTCTGCAGTCCAGTTCTGCACTGGCTTGTGAGTTTACAATGAAATGTTTAGTAATTCCGTGGGCTGGTTGGTAAACGCTTCTGTTTTTAAAAATTTCCCTTCCCCTTTGTCTTGCCTATTCCACCAATCCCAGGTCCCTCTCTGATTCCTTTCTCTCTGAGTGGCCTGGACATGTGAAAGGTTACCCTTTAGGAAGGCGTGGATGTGTGTCTAGAAATTAGAGGCAGAAAGCTAAGAAAACATGGCTTAACTTTAATTAGAAAATAAGAATTATCTTTGAAACTGTTCCCTCTGGCTTCCTGAGGGTTCTTGAGAGCATAGACCACAGCCCTCAGAGGTAGAGGTCATGGAGGAGAGGACTGAGGCAGGCTTGCATCCTGCACATGGCCAGGAACCTGCATACAGTGCCACAGAGCAATGTTCAGCACAGAGCTGCCATTCAGTGCCCCACCCCTGATCAGGACCAGGCCCAGGCTCCTAGAGGCACTGTTCCACCCTCAGCCCCCTCTGTGGGAAGTGCCTTGAGTGAGGAGCGCCTCACAGGCCACCAGCGTTGGCTCTGGCCACCTACAAATGCCCCTTCTGTAGAAGCGTGTTCTGCTGTCCTACTCTCTGCCATCTGTCTAGCTCTTCCAGCTTCCACCAGCCCACTGCTCTCCTGCCGTCACCAGCAGCCAGTGCAGGGCTCCCTCCATTCTTGCCTAGGCTCCTTACCTCTAGTTTCCCAGTATTGAGTGACACCAGGGTTGATGGACAGGTGACTCACACTGTGGGGTTATTTGTGGGGAAGGTCCTATGTGTCTGACACAGTGTGTCACTTGGTCCTCAGAGGTGCAAGTGAGAATGTGAAATCTGGACAAGGCAGTGGGAACCCCTCATGGCATGTCACCAGTCCCATCGCAGCATCGTCCCCAGACCAAAAGGAACCCTTGAGTGCCCCATATCCAGTCTCTCCTTGGTGCTGTTGGAGGACTTGTCAAGTTTGGTTGGATGTGCATAAAGTCCTTGCCTATACCTGTGTCTTCAAGAGTTTGACCTATTCTGTCTTCCAATAGATTTAGTGTTTCTGTTTTAATATTTAGATCTTTGATCCACTTTGATTTTAGCTTAGTGCATGGGGAGAGATAATGGGTCTAGTTTTAACCTTCGGCATGTGGAGAGCCAGTTTTTCCAGCACCATTTATTAAAGAGGCTGTCTTTCTTCCAGTGAGGTTGTTTGGCCCCTTTGGTTGGATGATACTGTCACCATATGTGTATAATATGTCCTTTTGTAGCACTGATTTCCTAGCAACTTCGTCCAGGAAGCAGGAAATGCCTACTTCAATTGCCTAGGCATATATGAGACTCTTCAGCTGGCTGATTGCATAGGAAAATAGCATCAGCTCAGATGCCACAAGGCAGGGTAGCTGCCCCTCCAAGTGTGATGTTCCACCAATGCTAGGGCAGCGAGGCAAGGGTTAGAGGCAGCCCTGCACCTGAGCCCTGCCCCATGTACTCAGTGGGACTGGAGGCCTTTCTCACCACTGTTGCTTGCGTGGAGCTGGGCCCATGTGGGGTTCCATTCCTTCGCACAGTGACTAGAGCTGCTGTGCAGGGATGCCTCATCCCCACCTAGTTTGTCTAGGGTGCATGGAGCACCATAGGCTTGCAGGGTCTTCCCAGCTATATTGGAATCCTGTAGGCACCCTCAGGTCTGTAGATGGGCCTTCCTGGGGTCATAAACCATGTTCCTCCACACATCTTTCTCCTTGCTGAAGGAAGATGTGGGTGAATGGGAGTGACTATAGGGTTGGGGTTGTGTCCACAGAGTGGCTTTAACACTGAAAGCTGTCCAGCACCTGCATGGGTCTTCCTGAGTTCCTAGGGAGGCATTGCTTCAAAGAGAACTTTTGCTGGCTGGCTGACGTATATGGTAATTGAGTACAGACTCTATGTGTAATCTGTTTACTGAGTGCAAATAGACTCCTTGAGCGCTTTCTTAGACCTATGTAATTGAGCTGTTGAACTGCCTCCAATGTTTTGAACTCACTGGCTGTGGAATTTGCTGTAGCACTGTGGCCTCAGACATACGGAAGGGATTCTGTGTCTTTGCCTGTCTTGGGTGCCAGGCACTGAGCTGGGCCTTTCTCTTTATGTTTTATGGTTTAATCTTCAGAATGCCCACCTTTATCATTGTGCTCCGTTTCCACAAGGTAACAGGATGTTCAAGGTCTAGTCTGTTCCCAAAGTCTTAGCCAGTAGAGGATGAGCCCTGAGCTCAGATCTGCCGTCAGAGCCCACATTGGCCCTGAGCCCCACATTGTAGGGCTGTCTTGATGTGGGAGGTTCCAGGTCCCAAAGTTCCTTCAACATTGACCCAGTGATCTGTCTTCAGGGCCCTACCCCCACATGCCACAGAGGTAGGAGGCTGGTGGGAGCCATAGGGATGGGGCATTCTTTGCTCCACAGCTGTTGGCTGGGAACTTCCCACCACGTGGCAGTGGACCAGGAGCCTCTGGAAGCTCACACTCAGACAGTAAGAAAATAAATGACATGAGCAAGATCAGTTGAAGTGGCTGTTGATGCTGTGATGGGAATATCTGGACTTTCTGGAGCTGCTCCTACTGTGCTGAGTGTAGTGGGACTGAGATCCAGTGCTGGCTATGAACAGGTCTTGTGTTTTCTGGGAGGAGGACGGGGGCAGGGTGGGGCAGCTGAAGAGAGAGAAGAGGTCTAGCAGGCTGAGTGGCTAACAGGAGGGTAGGGCCCTGCAGGCCACGAACAGCAAGCTGGGTACTATCCCAGGGCACAGGCGGTTTGGGTGGGGTAGGCAGTGCAGGCATATATACAGGTTTATGAGTCACTCTGGCTGGGAAGTGGTAAGGGGATAATGGGCAGGCCAGGGAGGAAGCAAGGATCAACTGGAAGCCCACTATGCTCAAGTAAAACTGCAACTCTTTTAAGGGTGCAAAGGGAGGCACTTGGCATCGCTAAGAGGGAGGCAGTGTACTCTGGGCAGAGGCAATAGCCCAAGCAAAGCACCTTCGCATGGGAGGAGCTGCTGGGAACCAAGTGCAAGGCAGGAATGTGTGGCCTTGTTGGGTGAACCTGGGGTCCTGCCAGCATGAGTGCTTGGATGATGAGGCTTTTCTCTGACTTAGAGGACCCCTAAGTATCACCAGATGGGTCTAAGAAAGTCCTTTCACAAAGAGGATACAGAGACCTCAACTCACCCACAGAGTAGTTTTACCAACCCTGGTCACAGAAAAATAATTTCAGGATGAGTGACTGAGAGGCTTTAGTAGACGTATTAGACAGTTAAAGAAGTACACACTCAGAAGTGACTGCAGGCACTCAGAATGAGATGCATTATGGTCTGGGGATATTATATGGTCCCCGGGGGTGTCCACATGAAAGGTGATCCAGTATGTGTATTCCTGGTGTCTTATCAGGTTACCTGTTAGTGGGCTAGTTTAGAATGCAAACTTTTTGCATGTGTTTGAAGGTTAGAGGTACGGTTTGAAGTTTAGAGAAATAGTGCTGTTTCCTTGGGATGGAGAGTCTGTGAGATTTGTGAATCTAGTATGCAAAGAATAGCAGAGACTCAGGTTGCAGGTGAAAAGCACAGGCCCAGTGTACAGACTTATTGTATCTTTGAGATCCTTAGGACATTTTGGAAGGGAAAAAGGCATTATAACCTTGGGTAACCTGGACTGTGTCCTGAAGTTGCAGTTCTTCTTCTTTTCTTTCTTTTTTTTTTTTAATTTAGAAGACAATTTATTTAAAAGTGGTGAAAAAGGGGGGAAAGGAGATGATAGATAGCTACTTGATGAGTAGGGAGCATTCAAAAGCAAAATACTCCTGTTCTTCTTAGAAGTATAGTTTTTAAATTATGATTTTTTTGGTCTCCTTTCTACCTATCTTTATTTCTTCTATCCTGCCTCAAAGAAGGTCTAGGATTAGTGTGTCAGGCCAAGAGATGGGCTTTGAATAATACTGAATTTGAAGAACTTTCCCTCCTCTTCTTAAAGGCCTGGGTTGTAGGACCCCTGTTTCCTTGGTGGCTCTTGGCTTTGAGACTGATGATACCATGCAACTATTACAGGGAGAAGAGGGTGATGGCTGATGTTGACTTTTGATTTTAAGTACTTGGGGCAGGACATGCCACAAATTTTGTGATCTCTAAGAAGCTTCTGTAATCTCAAGCTGAGAGCCATATCATTGCTTACATAACCACAGAATATCTATTTTCTTTTTTGTAGTGCCAGGAGTTGAACCCAGAGCCTTGCACATGCTGAGTGGTACACCACCACTGAGCCACATCCTGATCTCCAGACATCTAAAGAGTCTTAAGGGTGGCCAGTTGTGTTAGACAGAGAGCAGCTCAGGTCTGGGCTCACCAGTAAGTAAAGATCCCCAAACAGCTGGGATCAGAAGCTGAGGGAAATGGCAGGGAAGCAGAAGGGGTGTCCCACTGACATTCTGGAGGGTCTGTGTCCTGCTTGAATCTGGCCAGGTACATCTAGTTGTGTATTTGAGGCTCCTCGTTGTTTGAATCCCATCCCAGAAAAGCCCCATCCCAGAGAATTTGGGAAGCCACTTGTGGGCATCTGAGTGTACTGTTTACTTCCCAAAGCAGAGCCCAGCATGAGCCAGCATAAGGAGCTGGAGATTTCTTTTACCAGAGGAAAGACCACTGTGAATCTGCTGGCATCAGGTTCATGGAGCCTGCAGAAGGTTAAATGCCACAGTGCAGTAGACCACACTGACAGCCCATCTGCACTGTTGCTGCAGTCAGGGAGCTATGAATGGATCTGTGCACTCCACCTCCCCACACCATTGTGCACCATACAGCTTTCCCTAGACTTGTTGGTGTTGCCTCTTTTCACTGATCCCAGGGCGGTAGCACTTCTTCCCACAGTGAGACCTGGACCAGTAGTCAGCAACCTGGGAGCCCTGCCTGGAGGTCCTAGGCCCTGGGCTTCTCTTGACTCGTCCTAGGTCTTAGCTCCAGACTTCTGGGAAAGTGGGAAGGACCCAGGACCACCCTCACCCCAGCCCCTCTGTCTCACAGGCCTCTGAGGGATCGCTGGCCCCCTGGGAAGTTGCTTGGTGGGCAGTGGATGGTGGAGGTGTGGGTGACAAGGTAACAACTCAGTGGGAGTCCTGTCCCCTCACTGCCCGCACCAGGGATTTGCAATGGTACCACAACAACCACCTGAACATCTCATTCCATTTCTTGTTCCATTTCACCCTCTCCCTACCTTTCCTGCAGCTCTCGTGATTCTAGAATGTTCCTTTCAGCCCTTTGTGCCCCACCATGGAGGTGCCACTTCCCCCATGCAGGCCCTCAGCAGCCTGTGCTTGAGCCTGGAGTATAAAGGGTGGTACCCTGTCCTCATGTCTGTTGTCTCAACATAATGGCTCCACAATGGGCTCCAACTTCTGAAATTCCTCCAAGGTCACTCAAGGATGCAGCACATTTCCCACGAAGAACTCGTTCTCATGAGTTTAATGTTATGAATTTTTGTCCAAGAATACAAACATAATCTGGATGTGGCAGGCTTTGTCTATTGAGAGAAGGAATGTGAGTTCCGATTCCGTCTCAGACCTTTGTTGAACATTTTTAGGCCACTTTCCCAGCCCCCTGTCCCCCTCAAAGTACCAGTTTATCAAAAACGCCCTTGTGAACAGTAGCTGCCACATATGCCCCGAGCATCGCCGTGACCTCACACAGCCATGGACGCACAGTGACACAGTGAGTGTTTCCTGTGCATGGGGAGCCTTCCGGGTCCCACCATTGTTGTTCAACTTTTGCCTGGAAAAAAACACAAATTATTTACTGGGGACCGACGTGTTTGTTTAGTGCTTTGCTGGGAATTGCCCGTCTGAGTTGTCCCAGGAACAGCCTGTGTCGCACTGGCAACAAGGCTGTGTGGCCAGCTTGTGGGAGTCAGCTTAGGTAGAGGGACACCCCTTGCTCACTGGGAGTGCTGTGGGAAGTGTTTGCTTTCCTTGCCAACATGCTGAAACAAAGAGTACTGTCACCCTCTCTCTCTGTGGGGTTTGTCCCATTACTGTGATGGCCCAGCTGCAGGTGCCTTCATTTCCTGGTGGGCTGGGATTTTGCAGCCCAGAGCAGAAACAGAATGAGGCCCTGATGTGGCTGCTGGTGTGCTTGCCTTCCGAGGCTCCTCCTGACCCATGGCATATGCAGTTCTGGGTGCTACAGCCCAATGGCCCCAGGATCCTTCCCCAGCTGAGCCCACTCTGTTCCTTCTGCCCACCTCCCCCTACACCTGATTTTCATGGTTTGGCAGACAGATTCTAGGTTCCTCCAGTGCTCAAGTAGCACCTTGGATATGGCCAGGCTCACCCACAGATGTTCAGTCACCTGAGACTCCTGCTGCATCCCTTGATCCCTCTGGGGAGAGAAGGTAGGGTAGGCAGGACCAGGTGTACTACTGGGGAAGTGGGAGCTACCTCATGGTGGGGGCTACCTGTGGTTAGGCCATAGTCTCAAGCCAGACTGCGTGATCCAAGCCTTGGTGACCCCAGTCCAGTGGTATGGTGTGAATGAATGCTTTGCTTACTATGGTGGAGCAAAGGTATGTCCCAGGTCACTGAAGCTCAAGCCTCAATGGGTGACCTTGTGTCCACTGAATGGCACAAGAAGGGCCTATCTTTCTGTGCCAGATGACGTCTCATGGATCATCTCAAAGTGTGGTGCGTTGTTCGACACCTGCATTGGCACCCAGTCAGGGAAGAATGGACAGAGGAAGCCCCAAAACCCTGGCCACACTAGACTCTGAGGACATGGGCCTCTGGAAATTCTGATTCAGCTCCTCCAAACTATGTTTTAAAAGTTAAAACCCTGATACCTCCAGGCCACAAGAAACTGTCAGAGGCCTCTGAGCACCTAGGGTCTTGGCAACTGTGTTTTGTTAGGCTACTTTTTCTGCTGAGGATCAGAGAGGAGGTTGGGAGGCCTAACCAAGAGCTGTGGGGGGGGGGGTGGCTGTGCAGTCAGGGCTAAGGGCTGAGGGAGCCAGCCTCAGAGCCAGAGACTTAGACCTGGCATGTGTCACAGTGCAGAGCAGTGCCGGGAAAGAGGGAGTCATGCAAGAAGAGGGGCATGGCGTGGGTACTACTGCCCAGGATACTTTCACCCACACATTGTTATAGCACCTGCTGAGTCCAAACACTTAGCCAGGTGAGCCTGTAGATGTGGCAGTGCTGTCTGCCTCAAGGAGCTCAGGCCCGTGACTAGCCAGTAAGGCGGGTAGGCAGCCCTGATGGCCTCCATGCAGAGGCCAGGAGCTTAGGGCCTGGTGTCTGTTGACATTTTTCTGGGCAAGCAGAAAAACACATACTAAAATTCAGGTTTAAATTCTGTGACCATTTTTGTTTCACTTGCATACCTGGTTTCAGAAAGGAATGGTAGGGAGAGATAAAAAAGGAAAGAAATGGTGGGATTTCCCTGTTCCTTTCTGTGAACTCTGTACTGAAGCCACACCCTCGTCCTATCCAGGCCAGCACCACTGATCAGTAGGGGACACATCTACAGAGTGTGGGCTTACCCCAGCAGCCCCCATGTGGGGCTCCCCCAGCCAGCTGTAGGCACCGATGTTGGACAGGGTGTGCTGGCAAGCAGCTGTTGGGCTGGGTGGCCACACTGGCTCTTGTGAGTCTTGTGACTGGATTCAGCCCCATTGCCTGGGACTGCTACGTTTGACCATCTCTACCTTAATACTGAGTGAGTGTGTACCAAGTTTGGTCATCTCTGCCTTGTCTCCCCTTAACTTCCTGTGGTTGCAGCTTCTAAGAACAGGAGCAGGTCCTGGCAGTGTGTGCCTTGGCACCCAGGAAGGTAATGTCCCGCTTGAATCACTGAGTCTGTCAGCCCCCAAGGAGTGTATGAGACAGGAGAGTGAGGCTGTCAGCCTAGCTGGTTGGTGTAGGTGTCATGACCTAAAGGTACCATAAGGCCTAATGACCATACTTGCATGTTTTGTTTGTGTCACTTTGGTACCAGGAGCTGCTCTAGGCCATGCTAGCCCCCTTTCACCCTGGGTACACTGCACAGTATGGCACAAAGTCTGTGTTCACAGGATGACTTGGATGGAGATGGCCTCCTCCTCTTCTTCCTCCTTGCCCAGCTGTCACAGAGCCTTACATATGATGGATGCCTAAATTTTAAAGAGGACTAGTTAGAGATAGTTCTTTTGGCCAGGCCCTATTGCCCCCAGTGCTGGGTCCCAGTGGTGGTGACAACTGACTGTGGCCAGCAGGAATCAAGCAACCACTGCTTGTGGCACTTGAGAATCTTCAAGGAACAGCATGAGCTCTGCCCCGCCCCCCACCCCTGTCCTCTCCTCTTTGCTTTACTGCTCCAACACCCAAGAAGAGGCCCAAGTTGGGGCTGGAAATTCTGCCACTGAAGTGTGGCAAATGCACATCCTTAAAAGCTGTAGCATTCAGTGGAGAGTAGAGCACCTGGCTGATAGGGTAGGTGGCCTCTGAGTAACTAGAGATCTCCAAGCAGAGGTGCCACTAGTCTGCATCCTGTCCTTCTGATGTCAGCTTGCCCTTTGTCTGTCCTGCCACCTAGCCTTCATCAGCCACTCAGGCTTCAGCTCAGAGACCGGGGTCAGCTGAGGCCCAGCGGAGGAGGTGATAGGCCTGTTTTGAACCCCAGCTCCAAGATTTGTGCCATGGTTCTGCTATTGGCCTTCTGGTGGGCTGCAGAGGAGCCCACCAGTAGGCAAGACAGGAGGAGCTGAGATTGCTGTGTACCTGTCAGCTCCCACAGTAGCAAAAGTGATGGCATTGGAACCCCAAGAATCCCCGGTAGGTGCCCCTGCCACCTCACATATGTGAAGGTGCCAGGAGAAGCATGTTTGTCAGTCCCAGGCCCAGTCCTGACTTTTGCGGACCATTCCAGTGACACACAGGCCAGTGTGTGAAGAGGACTCTGTCAACCTACACTGGGCCCATGTCCTTTCAGGAGAGCATCTTTCAACCCCCTGACTTGCTCTAAAAGTATGGAAGCACATGGCCCTTCTTCCTTGCTCCTTGCCTGGCACACAACCTCCGAGGCCATGGCTTTGTTGATACCTGCCTTTCCTGGAGCTGGAAGCTGCCGAGGCCAGGACAGGGATGGATACACTGGGTCTGCAACCCTGGGGATGCATGGCAGGTCTGCCTTGAGTGGAGTCACATGATCTGACATGATACCAGAGGCCGTGGGGGGTCTGGGGGCCAGAGCCATAGATCTCTTTAGAGAATCCACAGGGAGACATCTAATTTAGGTGGTTGTGGTCACTCAAAAGGGGATGGATTGGGGGTGGGGATTTAGCTCAGTGGTAGAGCACTTGCCTAGCAAGCCCAAGGCCCTGAGTTCAATCCCCAGCACCTAAAAAAAAGATGGGAGAGGATGAGGCACATGGCAGGCAGGGCAGCAGAGGGTGGCCAAGGTGAGGATTCCACTCAAGACTGGACTGGAGTTTGGGTAGCAGCAAACACCAGGGTAGGAGCCAGTCAGTGGAGTGTCCCAGCAAAACTGGGCAATGGAGACTGGACAAACAGGGTAGACTGGCACTTCCAGTGTGGTTCAAGTCAGCAAACCTTTTGCCCCAGGCTGGGAGATGAGAAACAGTAAAGGGCTGCAGGGGACCCAGTGCCTCCAGGGCCCACCACTGGGCTGGGACCCATAGAGAAGAGCAAGGTGTGGCCAGGAGGCACCATAGGCACACGATACAACTCCAGCTGATTGTCACTGATTGTCAAGTGCTGGGGCAGTGAGGCTTTCCCCCTCTCTGAACTTCAGGCCACATTGCTGGCTCTAAGTTTTGGTCAGGGTGGATTTCTGAGAAGTAGGTACCTGGATGTGTGCATCATTGAAGGTGGGCAGGGCACCATGCCACCTGTCTGTCCCTTTTTGAGTGCCCCAAGGCTAAGCCAAAGAACCCACGTCCACCATGTGAGGCCCAGCCCATCCCATGGAACTTACTCAGCAAACTTCTCATTTCCCAGGCCCTCAGTACATTCTGCTGGCTTCAGGTGGGAACAAAACCCAGTCGTACTGGAGTTGTATGGGGTGCAGAGGTCAGAGCAAATACCTGAGTACCTCAGAGCCCAGTCAGCATTTTAATGGGCTGCTAGCAGTAAGTTTCAAAGGTGCTTCCCTCCTGCCTGGGAAAACATTTCCTCCTCCCACACAAGTTTATTTTTCTTGTCAGTTAAACACAATATTCCATTTCTCGGTGCCTTTGGCAGCATAAAATCCTAGCCAAATGAGGCAGTGGTGTGCCAGAGCCTTTTTATTTTTTAAATATGTAACAGGGGCACATAACAAAGCTAAAGGACTTGTCACCATGTGACCATTCAGGGGACACCCGCCGTGTACATCCAGGGCAGAAATAATGGCCCCCAAACCCACCCTCCCCTGTAGCCCCTGCCCCTCCTGAACCCTGACCAGGCCCCTGACTTCTAGCAACAGGAGTCTAACAAAGCAGATCGAGAGCCCTGTGGTGTGTGCCTGTCCTCCGTGGCTGCCGTGCCATACCATGTGAGAGTCATCCATGCTGTTGCACATAGCTGCAGTCTGTGTTTTCCTGTTCTGCAGGTACTCTAGCCTATGACCTGGCCCTTACCACATGTCCACCCTACTGTTGAAGGCATTTGACTTTGTGTGATAAGAATGCAGCATGCCAATTGAGGGAACATAGACCCTGAAGTCAGGCTACCCTGATTTAAATCCTGAGGCTACCACTTTCTAGCTGTATGACCTGGGGCAGGTTGCCTGACTCTGAGCTTCAGATTCCCCTCCTGTAAAATGAGCACAGTCCCTGCCTCCGTGGTGGTTAGGGAGGCTAAATGTGAGTGAATGTCATGTGCAGCCACCATACCTCAGCTCCAGCTGGACACAACTCGTATTTCCTCTTTCTCCCCACTCGCTGTACACTGTCAGTGTGAAGGGATGACAGTGCTTTGAGAGGTCTGGCTGCCAGCAGCACCGTGGAGGGGCTCAGTCCCAGCCACACCCACCTGCCAAGTGCCTGCTATGTGAATCAGACCAGAGCCAGTCTGGTGTGACTGCCCTGTAGGCCAGGCCCAGCACACTGGGCTGATTCGGGTTGCTCGGCATTGTAGCAGACCCTAGGGGGACTGTGTGTGCGTGAGTCTGTGGCAGTGTGCCTCCTGAGTAATGGCCCATGTCCCCTCAGGCCTCCCGGAGCAGTACTACAGTCTCACGTGGTTCCTGAGCCCCGTCCTCGGCCTCATCTTCACACCACTCATCGGGTCCGCAAGTGACCGCTGCACCCTGAGCTGGGGCCGCCGGCGGCCCTTCATCCTCGCACTCTGTGTGGGTGTCTTGCTTGGCGTTGCACTGTTCCTCAACGGCTCTGCCATAGGTGAGTGCCAGTGCACTGGGCCTGGGGACTTCACTGGGCAGGTGTGCAGTTTGAGCCATAGGCTGGCCCTGTGGGACCTGCATAGGCCGCCTGGCAGTGACCATAATGCAGGCAGCTTGGCACTGGCGCCAGCCCACGTGGGAACGCTGAAGGAACCTGTTCACAGGGAAACGCTTCCTGCCGGGACCATTTGTTTTTAATGCGTATCTGACACCACGTCCTGTTTCCAGCATTATTTCAGAAATTATCTTTTCTTTGTGTGTGTGTGTGTGTGTGTGTGTGTGTGTTGTTGTTGTTGTTCTCCTTTTCTCAGGCTTAGTATTGAAAATATCCAGATCCTAGTTTGATACTTGTTTTTTGTTTCACATGCTCACGTATTGTTTTGCCTCTTCTTGTTGTTTTGTTTTTAATTAAAGCAACTATGTGTGGGAAAATATTTTTTTGCTATGAGCGCATCCATCAAAACTGGTAAAAACAAAACTTCGTTTTCTGGCACAAGCTTTTGAGCTGGAGCTGCCTGGCATGTGTTCTGCATTGGAGGAGCTTGCCCAGGACTGCAAAGTCAGGTAGAAGTCCAGGAGGGTGGAGGGGAAGCCCTCAAAAGTCTTTCTTGGTGCCGGGAAGCCACTCAGCTTCTCAG
The DNA here is from genome assembly GCA_004026905.1 of Hystrix cristata. Lineage (NCBI taxonomy): Eukaryota > Metazoa > Chordata > Mammalia > Rodentia > Hystricidae > Hystrix > Hystrix cristata. Next base: position 99,483 of record PVJO010000825.1, read on the forward strand.
GGCCTGTGAGATGGGCACAGTTGTGCCCCCTGCCCCTTGCTATCTGTGTGTCATCTCTTGTGTGGGCCAGCTTCCTCCAGCCAGGGAGTGCCAGTGCCCTGGCCCCTGCTACTGGCTCTTGGCTGGTCAGTACCACCCTAGACAGCAGCCCTCCCCTCTCCCATATAGAGTGATGAGCAGTCTCATGCTGTGTTTGTCCACAGGGGTGTCCCTGTCCACATGTGGCCCAAATGGGCACTGCCTCATGACAACTATTAGAAGCTTATGGGGAGCTCTTGGGCAGAAACTCCCTTTTTGGGGCCTCCTGTGGGTCTAGGTTCAGCCTCATCACAGTGCTTTGGGGAGGTCCTTGGCCCAGGCTTTAGCTGTCTGCTGCCACTGCTCCCTTTCTGCCCTATCCTGGCATCAGGTGAGGCCTGGCTTGGGCTCATAGGGTGTTGGGTTAGTAACTTGACCTCTAGGTTCAAGGCAGACTCCCCTGAATTAGGAGTCTTAGTGGGTGAGTGTCACACACAGGAGATGTACAGTGTGTGCGGGTGATTTCTTGGGACCACATAGCCTGCCTCTTAAGGATGGTGGGATGCTGCGGCTGTGCTCATCCTCCTAAACCATGTCTGAAATTCAGCATGTGTTCAGGGTCCTTTCCACTTGGGTCTGGAGTTTCCCATGGGTTCCACAGGGCCTGGGTCTAGCTGGGTGCCTCAGGTGACATGGGACACAGGAAAGGTCCTCAGTGCTGACCCACTGGGGCCAGTGCAGAGGAGGTGGAGTTGGCTGTCGACACACCCACCTGCCAGCTGACACTAATTAGCACCCCTTCCCCCACCGTGGTGGTAGCAAGGGAAGTAGCTACTCCCCTTCCTGCATGAAAGAAAAGGTAAGGAAGCTGTCAAGGTTCAGTGAGTGAGGGGGAAAAATACCCTGTAAACCTCAGAAAAGTGAAAGAGAAACCCTTTTCCCCAAGAGTCTTTGCCTGCCACAGAGTACGGGTCTCCTGGACGGAGGCCCACGCAGTTCCCAGCTGGCTCCCCACGGATGGGAGGCTGTTTACTCGAGGAGCCTGATTCAGCTGACCCTGAGGTCTGACCATTATCTGTCCTCTGTCCAGGTCTGGCCCTTGGTGATGTCCCCAACCAGCAGCCCATTGGCATTGTCCTCACAGTACTGGGAGTGGTGGTCTTGGATTTCAGCGCAGATGCTACCGAGGGGCCAATCCGTGCCTACCTGCTGGATGTGGTGGACAGTGAAGAGCAGGACATGGCCCTCAATATCCATGCCTTCTCTGCTGGTAAAGTGCCTGTGCCAAGGCAGACTGGTGACAGCTGCTCCCCAAGCCCCATGTGGGTAGGGAAGGAACCTGACCACCCAAGCTCAGTGCTGTTCCTCTGTATGTGGCTCTATCTCAGATGCTGGCAGGCAGAGGCAGGTGGCCAGGCCTCAGGAAATAACCAAGGGCATCCTCCTGACCACTGAGCCCAGTAGGATGAAGGGACTGAGAAGCAGGGTTGGGGAAGAGTTAAGCCAGGCCTGCTGGGGTGACATGCTTGTTGGGTAGAATGGCCAGAGTCTTGCACTGACCACTCTCTTTAGCTGGGCATTTTTCACAGGCTTAGGGTCTGGCATTCAGTACAGATAGGCATGTATGGGGGTAGTTTGTGTCCAGTTCTGGGATTAATTTGCTCTTAATTTATTAAATGGGAATTTTGTAAGGCCAGAATTCTCAGACCTAGGGCTAACAGGGCTTCTTGTTTTATTCTTCGTACCCTTTTCTCGTTTCCCATTCCAAGACCTTGTGTCCTGACTTGCAACATAACTGTGAAAGTAGTCAGGCCCCCGCTGAGGGTGAAACCCTCCAGCCTACTCTGGCACTGGCCTCCCACCCTAGGCCCAGGAGCAGGGACCACAGCATCCACATGGCTCACCTGCTGCTTCTCTCCCTCCCAGGCCTCGGTGGCGCCATTGGCTATGTGCTGGGCGGGCTGGACTGGACACAGACCTTCCTCGGCAGCTGGTTCCGAACCCAGAATCAGGTGCTCTTCTTCTTTGCTGCCATCATCTTCACAGTGTCAGTGGTCCTGCATATCTTCAGTATCGAGGAGGAGCAGTACAGCCCACAGCAGGACCGTAGCCCAGAGGAAGCTGCCGCCCTACCCAGTGCTAGGCCTGGTGGCAGCTTGGCCCCCACCAGCCGCCTAAATGCCCTTGGTGGAGGCATGCAGGACAGCAGCCCTCCATTCCCTGACGAGGTGCAGTCAGAGCATGAGCTGGCCCTGGACTACCTCGATGTGGACATTGTGCGGAGCAAGAGTGACTCTGTGCTGCACATGCCAGATGCCACACTGGACATGGAACCCGAGCTGCCCTTCTTGTATGACATCGAGCCCTCCATATTCCAAGATGCCTCCTACCCCAGCACCCCCCGCAGCACCAGCCAGGAGCTCCTGAAGGCCAGGCTGCCCCACCTGTCCACCTTCCTCAGGGAAACCGCCAAGGAGGACGATACCTTGCTTGATAATCACTTGAATGAAGCTAGAGTCCCAAATGGAAGTGGCTCCCCGCTGAGAGACACCCTCAGCAGCTGCACCAGGGTAGACCTGAAGCCTTCAGCCACATCCAGCTCCATGAGGCGGCGCAGGCACATGTTCCGCCGGCAAGCCTCCAGCACCTTCTCTTACTATGGCAAGATCGGGTCCCACTGCTACCGCTACCGTCGAGCCAATGCAGTGGTCCTGATCAAGCCATCCCGCAGTATGAGTGACCTCTATGACCTACAGCAACGGCAACGGCAGCGCTGCCGGCACCGGAACCAGAGTGGGGCTACCACCTCCAGTGGGGACACGGAGAGTGAGGAGGGTGAGGGTGAGACCACTGTGCGCCTGCTGTGGTTGTCCATGCTGAAGATGCCGAAGGAGCTGATGCGCCTCTGCCTTTGCCACCTGCTCACCTGGTTCTCTGTCATTGCCGAGGCTGTCTTCTACACTGACTTCATGGGCCAGGTCATCTTCGAGGGGGACCCCAAGGTGAGCACTTTGCAGGCTGGGAGGGGTGGGCAGATGGCCCTCATCATTGGGTGCTCTTCCAAGCTGGCCTTCGCTAATCCTCTACCCTTGTGACAATGTCAGGGAGGATACATGGCAGGCAGCTGGCTTGCCTGCACCTCTGTTCCATGGTTCTGTTGTCTGAGTGAGCCCAAGTCTGGTCACAGTAGCGTGTATGGGTGTAGCCGTGAGTGCCAAGCATGTTCAGAGGATGAGAGCACTCCGAGAAGCCTGGATGGGCATTGCCTCAGAACTGCACTATCCTAGAACTTGGCAGTTTTGGTAACAACCTGTTCCTGCTCTTTGGGCTCAGCTGGTGGCTCTTTTGGGCCCCATGACATCACCTGGGCTTACCTTATGGCCATGTTGGCCACCTGTCCAAGTGGGCCATGATGGCCTTGCACACGCTCAGGGTCTATATTCACCCCTCCAGGTCTACCATGGCAGCTCAAGAAGGCAGGTCACTTCTACTGGTAGAGACCAGCCCATCTTTTGGGAGTGGAGGGTTCACCTTTTATTGAGAAGGCAGCAGATCACACATAGGCCAGAAAAGACTGGAAGTGACGTGAACGTGGATGTAGAAGGTGATTCTGTTTGCTTGACCCTTAAACAGCTTGCCACTCCCTCTAAACCCAACCTTTTTCTGGAACAGGCACCCTCCAATTCCACTGAAGGGCAGGCCTACAATGCTGGTGTGAAGATGGGCTGCTGGGGCTTGGTTATTTATGCTGCCACTGGTGCTATTTGCTCAGGTAAGAGGCGCCCAGGTCAGGTAAGTGTTTGCAGCCACAGAATGCTCAGAGTTTAGAAATACAGACAAGGAACTTCTACTCTGAGTGTGAGTGGGGTCTTTATTTCTACCAGGAACAGGTATTTTCACCGGCCACCTGAGATGCCCTACCATGTGCTGTCCTGCAGTGCTGTCCAAGTTGGATGGCACCTATTTTAGGCATGTTGTCCCAACCCTACCAGCTCAGGGCTAGAAGTAGCTGGTCTAGGCTGCTGGACAGGGCTTGTCCCTGCAGTGGAGCTATATCCTGAAGTAGGGAGGTTTGGGGTGGCAGCCTCCCATCTTGGGACCAGCACTTATGGCTCACCTCTGGAACTGGACCAAGTCATCATTGGGGTTCACTGCTTGCCTACATACTGCCTAAACCAAGGGAGGGAGGTCAGCTTTGTGTTGTCCTCGTGAGGACTTGGAGATGGCCGATATAAATGCCATGGTTAGCCAGGTGCCAGCACCAGTGTGACCACATTGTCGCCACTTTAATGGAGGAATTCTTGCACGTGGCGACAGGTCAGGCAAGAGGAGTAAGTGTTGGCTGTACCTGCTGGCCTAGATTTGGTCATTTAGCACTGCTGGGGGAGGAGGGATGGGGAGGAAACCCCCTTGAGTTGGTGTCTTGATTGCTGTTCCTGTGGCCTCTCTCTGCAGCCCTGCTACAGAAGTACTTAGACAACTATGACCTGAGCATCAGGGTGATCTACGTGCTGGGGACGCTGGGCTTCTCTGTGGGCACAGCCGTGATGGCCATGTTCCCCAATGTCTATGTGGCCATGGTCACCATCAGCACCATGGGCATTGTGTCCATGAGCATCTCGTACTGCCCCTATGCCCTGCTAGGGCACTACCATGACATGAAGGAGGTACGTCTGGTCTAGGGGTGCCCAGGTGGGATGGTAATGAGGTAGCCTCAGGCTGGATCTACAGCCTCTTTGGCCCACACCCTGGGCTAAACACCCTGTTCTCACCTCCACATGTGTCCCAGACACAGATTGTCTCCTCCATCTTCCATTCTGATGAAGCACAAATCTTCTCCTGTCCCGGTCAGTCCCTGGTCACAAGTCTTCAGCCACCCTGGCCAGCCAAGAGATTTCTTTATCATAAGCAACACATCCACACAATCCCATTCTTGGGCAAATGTCCTGCTGTTCTGATTAAAGTAGTTCTGTAATAAGTCCTCAGATGCTGTAGTGTAAGTTCTTCATGAACTGAGAACAAGACTGTCTTAGCTACTCTTACCTGTTTATTTTTCATCTAAATGTTAGATTCCTGGGCTTTCCCTTATTGAAAGAATATTGATTCTGTAGATCAATTTGAGGAGAGTTAATAACTTCGCATTATGAGCCTTTTAATCCACAAGTATGACCTAGACTTCTTTTATGAATTCTCATAGTTCACCTCTAGGTTCTTTTGGACTATAAATATACAACCATGTCACCTGTGTATGGAGTTTTAGTTCTTCCTCCCTAATCCTTGATACATTTTCTTTCTTTTCCTTGTCTTCTTGTAATGACTAGAACCTCTAACATGATAATGAACAAAAGGGGTGGTGTTGACTTTGCCCTTTCAAACTCCAGTGGGAGGTCCTTCCTGACTTACTAGGAAGAATAGTGCTTTAAATTGGAGTTTTCTGGGAATTTGTCCATTTCATCTAAACTTGGCAAGTTATTTTTCCTTGTTTTTTGGTGAGGAGGAGATTGAGACAGGGTCTTACTATGTACTTCAGGCTGGTTTTGAACTCACTGTGTAGCCCAGGCTGGCCTTGAACTCACTGCGTAGCCCAGGCTGGCCTCAAAACTCATGGCGATCCTCCTGCCTCTGCCTCCCAAGTGCTGGGTATAAGTATGCACCACCACACCCAGCCCTTTTATTGTTTTTCTGAACTATGCAAATTATTGGCATTAAAATGTTCATATTTTCTTATAAGGTAATGTAATAAAACCTGTAGGAATACCATCTTTTTCACTATTGATATTAGTTATTTGGGAGTTTGATTTTGTGTTTTCAGAGAGCCTCTGGTTTACTCAGTCCTCTGCTTTTGCATTTTACTGGTTGCTGCTCTTTACTGTCCCTTCTGTTATTTCATTTTAATTTGCTGTTTTCTGATTTCTTAATTTGAATTTCAGCCACGTATTTGCATTTGAAGCTATTGATTTCCCTCTACAAAGACCTTTAGCTGCACTCAGGTTTTAGTATGTTGTGTTCTGAGTCACTTGAGTGTTCTCATTTTTTTTCATGATCTCTGTTTTGAACCATTATTTAGAAGTATGTTGATGAATTTCTGACATTGGGGAGAATTTTCCAATGGTCATGTTATTATTGATTTCTAATTCTTCAGGACCAGCGAATATACTCTTCTGTGATCTCAGCCCTTAAAATTGGTTGGCCTTCCCTTTGTGGCCCAGGGTATCTGTAGATGTTGATAAATGTTCAGTATGTACTTGAAGTGTATTCTACATTTTGTGCCCTGTTTCGATTAGATCAAGTATGTTCATTGTTCTACTCTTCTAATCTCTTACTGTTTTTGTGTCTGCTTATTTTACATAAAGCCTATTAAAATCTTCTTGCACTGTAGTTATGGTACATAAAATATGTATACAGGCATACATCTAGAATTGCCTTGTTTCTTATCTTGTTGATGGGCTGGCTTTTCTTGGTTACCGCCAGGACAGTTTCCTTTGGAGACTTGGTGTGAGCATTAATAGTGCAGGCGCACCAGTGTTCTTTCCCATCTTGTTTAAGAAACACAGATGAAGCTGCCCCTCTCTTTGCACTGGTCTAGTCTGCTCGGCCATGTGCTCAGCCATATGTGGGCTGTGGGGCACCAGAAGTGCTGGCACCAGCTGGCACAGACATAGCTCCCTTGGCCTGGCCTCACCTGGAGACCCCCCAGGGTAAGGGGATTCACCTCAGCTAAACCCTGCCCTGCCCCCCTTCCTTAGGCTGGAGATGGGTCCCAGAAAGCTTGTGTCCTGATGGCACTGGTGAAGTTGCTTCCATTTTCCTCCTCTCTTGAGAGCTAGAACTTTTCTGCCTCTCCTTCCTGCATAGTTGTACAACATTCAGGAACTGGGATTCGGGGACCTGGCAGGAGCGGCTGCCTGGAAGCTGAGAGGAAGCAAGCCTTGCTTGCAGACTCCCAGTTAATGTTCACACCACTGACAATGTGGGGCATTGAGTCTCCTGCACAGCCCCTTATGCCTGTGTTCCCTTTTCTTGCAGTATGTCCACCACAGCCCCGGGAATTCCAAGCGTGGGTTTGGCATCGACTGCGCCATCCTCTCCTGCCAAGTCTACATCTCCCAAATCCTGGTGGCATCTGCCCTTGGGGGCGTGGTTGATGTCGTGGGGACTGTCCGTGTCATCCCCATGGTGGCCTCCGTGGGCTCGTTCTTGGGCTTCCTGACAGCCACATTCCTGGTGATCTATCCTGAGGTGTCAGAGGAGGCCAAGGAAGAGCAGAAAGGTCTGTCTGTGCAGCCCACTGGTGATGGTGACAGCAGCAACAAGCCCACCGTCCTGAAGCTCTCACGGAAGGAGGTTCTTCAGGGCCCAGTGGAGACTGAGTCCATGGTCTGAGCTCCACCTGACACATTCCACGTGAGAGGTGGGTGGGCAGGCTGCCAGTCACTGGCGCCTGGAGGGCAGCACTGGCTAGTGCTCCTTCTCCGAACAATCAAAGTTCAGTAGTTGTAGGGTAGGTTTGAGCTATTAGGCAAAATTATCACACTAACTACTTTTTCCACAATTAAAAAATCATTTGAAATCTTTTTTTTTAATTGGAAAAGATCTTTTAATTTCAACTCTGTCTTTTATTCTGCAGGTATATTATTCTGCACGTTTTTACATTGTAAAACATTCACAATATAGTCGAGTAATTTAGAAAAAAATGGAATTTTTGCATTTCTGAAATTATAATGAAAATGCAAAACCTCATGTCCTGGGCATATGTGGTCTGGGCACTTCAGACAAGAGCAGTGTAGTCAGTGACTAGAACACCTTTCCCAGGTGTCCCTCTGGGCACCCACAGGTGTGTGGATGCCCCTCAGATCTCATCACATTCCGGTGGTGCTGTCCCTGTTGAAAAGTATTTTTCTTTATGATTATTTTAGAAAAAGTTTTGTTTTTTGTATTTGTTTTCCTTTTTCACCACTGTGGTTTTCTTAGAAGAACTGCATCTCCTTTCCCTCAGAGAGTTTGACACATCGTGCCCAGTGGCACTGTGCTTGGGCACAGCCACGCACCAAAGCTGGGGAGGGCCCCGAGGTGGCCTTGGGTAGCAAGACCAAGGGCAAGGCATGTACCAGCCCTGGGACAGAATTTGAACTCAGATCCAGTGCTGCTTGTGTCACCTGTGTGAGCATGGCCATGTCCAGGCCCCACCCGGTTGTCCATGCCTGGAGCTCCTCAGTCCAGGCCCCAGGCTCTTTACTGCACTTTGACCCTTCTACACCATTGCTGGAGATCCACACAGAGTTCCCAGTGGGCGCTGGCTTCCAGCCTTGCTGCAAGGCTACCTCGAGCGTGGGGGACAGCAGCCTCCAAGCAGAGCACACAAACCCAGGCCTCCCTCGCCGCCACGGCAGGTACTGCTTGCTGGAACCTGTCTGAACTCTGTGACTTTCTCGCCTGCTCACCTGCTTGTCACTGGGAGTGGAACCAGCACAGAGAGAAGTAAGTGCCTGGGAGAGGAAGGCCCTGGCTGAGGGTTCAGCACAGTGTTCTGGTTCCACATGCAAGCAAAACTCATCAAATGCTGCAGCTGTTTGGGAATGTTTTTCAAACCACAATCTCTTTATTCAAAACTAAGCAGTTTCTGCTCTTCTTATATGAAATGGTCAGTTTAAGCTTTCTGAGATCAGGAAGAAGAGGCCCTGCACATCACACAGATGGAGACAAATCTTGTCAAAATTGCTGCCTCAAGTCCATGTTTTTTAAATAAAATATTTTAAAATGCATGAGAATCATGCTGCAATATGATCATTCTAAAGCAAATATATATACATATATATATATATATATTTCAACATGAAACTAAGCAGTTTTTAATAAATTACTTGAATTTTCTGCGTATTTAAAGTCATGGCTGTCAGCATCCTCAGCAGACTTCTAGTCTTGCTATGTCTCCTGCCAGTGATGGCACTTTGTAGGTTATGTGTTTTGTGTTCAAGGAGCAGTCCAGTGCCTGTTGACAAGGAGCGTTCTGCAGCCTGGGGCCTCCCTCGGAAGCCCAGAATTTTGGAGGACTGGCTTCAGGTCCCAAATGCTTTCTCTGTGTGCTGACACTTGGAATGGCCTGGAGGGTCTTGTGCTTAGACAGGGAAAGTCTGAACACAAGGCTGGCATGATGGGAGCCCTCTCGCCAGCAGGGTCACCATTGGCTAGATGATGTCACCCTTCCTTCGGGGGGTGACAGGCATGTCTGGGTTCCTGGCTTCCCCAGGGCATCCTTGACAAGTCATTCTATGCAACTTGATTCTCAGTAGCCTTGAAATTGTGGCTCCTCCTCCCTGAGGCTTTGACCTGGGTTAAGATCACAATCTCTCCTAGAGGTGGAGATCTTGCTTCTCCACTCAGCAACTAGAGAGCAGATGGTGCCAAGAATAGAGAATACAGGGTGAGCTGGCCCAACCAACCAAGATCTGAAACAACCAAACCAAGCACACAGGACCAACCTGGAAGGCCATATGCTCCCATATGTCCTACTCTTTGACCCAGTGGGTCACTGACACTGATCCCCTGACAGCTATATGTACAGGAGGCTCAGACATGCCCAATACACACCTTTTAGGAGGAAGGGGCTTGAGGCCATCACTTGCAGCATTAGCCCTTGAGATCTCAGCCTTGACTTGACCATGATCTTGTGTTCACACCTCAGGCCTTGTCAGAAGCCACTGTTAGACTATTAACATGCTAAAAAACAAACCAGCAAAGGGCATGGCTGCTGTTTGCTGCGCAATGACAGAAATGGCTCTTTACCTGCTAGAGTTGTAAAGCTATAAGCCCTCCAGATACTTGTAATGTAAGCCTGTCATGCTCTGTGGTTCTGGCTAGCGTGCAGGCCCTTGGGCTTCGTTCCTAGGGTTGATGGTGGAGTCAGGTTCTGGGCAGCAGACACAGGTGACCCAGAGCTCTGGGGGTGAGTCTTACCTGGGGCATGGGAGGACCAAGTAGCCAAAGCCTTTGCCTCAGCCCTTCCTTTGTAATAAGATCATTCAAGTTTGTAGTTATTTGAAACTCTCAGTGTCATCACCTTGTGTCTTAAGCCAAGAAGCAGGGATCCTGCCTGCAGCTTGCCTTGGTCAGACTGGCTCAGGTGTTGGTGTCTTTCTATCATTGTGCCTCAGATGCAGCCCCAGCGGGTGGTGGGCTTGCTGAAAGCCCCCAAGCAGCTCATCTGTAGCTGTTACTTGAAAGGCACAGTTGGGTGGCCTGGGACTCTGGGACTGGAAGGGCTGAGTAAGTGCCTACTCAGAGCCAGTGCTGAGGACACACCCTGGAGTTGACTGTGTAGTGCCTTCAGGGGCTGGGCTGCAGGGTCCCAGGGTGGGGTCCCTTGAGCTCTTAGTGGCATGTGTCCACGGGGTATCAGCTGGTTGGATACTGTGTAATACATATAAACTTACTACCAAGATAGCATAATGCTGATCTGATTGACATTTTTGTGCCCTATAAAGTCAACTAAGTAAAGATTGTTTTAACAAGATGCCCCTTAATGCATGTGGCAAAAGGAATGTGAGCCGGGAGGAAGGAGCAGAGGGGGCTGTGGGCCACCCCGCCAGTCTCCGACTAGTTCCCCTGGGTCAGTTGGCAAAATGTCACTGTGCCACTTCCCTGGTGGCTGGAGAGCTGGTAGTTGGGCATTCCCTTTTTCTCCGTGTAAATCAGGTCTTCATAGAAGCACCCGCGGGGAGCTGAAATGTCTGCTGCTCCCGACCCCAGGCTTGTAAGCCTCCGACCCTGCAAGGGCCAGGCCTGGGAGGAGCACTTAGGTCCTCTGCGGGAGGCAGAACAGTGGAGCCTTTCTCAAATGATCAGTGGCTTCCAGCAATGCTCAGGGTGTTTCTGAACAGCAGTGTGTGGGAGAGGTAGGTCTTGACAGCTTAGAAGCCCAGAGCTGAGCCTCTTGGGCAGCAGTGCGGCTGACATGGCCACCAGGCGTGGCCAGACTCCTGTGAAGGCAACACTTTGTTCTCCAGCCCCCGGGATGGTGCCAGCCTCCACAGCCTGCGGCGTTGGGTAGCATGGTTGGAAAACACGGTGTGGTCTGAATGGCAGCACCAGCAATGGAGACACCTACTGTAGACACAGTTGTGAGATCTGCTGAGTGTAGCTGTGCGCACGGGATGCCGACCAACCTCAAAAAGAATACACCAGTCTGCTCTGCTTCTGCCTAAGCCTCTGTCCGTCTTCAGCTCCCAAAACTATGAACATGCAGACTGGCTGCCCAGGGCTCTTCTGACAGCTGCCACCTGAACTAGGCTCCCGTGTCTTTTTGCCTGTCGGTGAACACGCAGTGCTTCTGAGGTCTGCCGCTACTCTGCCACCACCCCAGCCAGTGCAGGGGCGGAGCACCTGGGGACTCTGCCCACCACCACCTGGTGTGGTGTCCGCTTAGACCAGGTTGAACTGGCCCTTGCATCGTGCTGCGTCCAGCCTGTGTAGCTCTTGTCGTCTCATCACCATCTGGGCTGGAGCCCCAGCTTTGGGGTGGCCCCTTGACCAATTCGTCCTCGGACCCTCCAGAGAGTTGATTGGGGCACCATGCTGTGTGCCATGGACTGACACCGCCTCTGGTAGCAGGATAACCCATTTGTTAGAAATGCCTCAACACCAGAGAAACCCCCCAGGCACCTCGGAACAAAAGTATTTAGTTCCATTGTGAACTGGCCACAAGACAATTCTTTATCAACTTATTAAGTTGGAGCACTATAATGATAGCTCTTGCTGATTTTAGCAATGATTCCAGTGTGTGTTAAACACATGATGTTACGTTTTATGAGAAAAAGGGATTATAAAGAAGAGTAATATTGCACATGACTTAATTTTTTATTAGGTGAGCAATAGCAGCCTCCCGTCTGTGTCTGTTTCTGCCCAGCCTCGAGTATTGTCCTGTCCTTTGCCACACAAATGTCTGGTGCATGCCGTACTGTTGCATCACCCTGTCTTGCTCACAGTTCAGTGTGTGTCACACTGACTTCCTCCTGCACAGAGGAACCAATGCTGAGGCCAAAGCCTCCCTGCTTCTGTTTCACTGTTACTGTGTGGTTGATTCATAATAAACCTTTCCCTCTGAGGCGACCATGTGGGTGTCTGTCACTGTCATTTTGCTGGGGTTGCCCTCTACCCATCTGCAGCCTGGTGGGTCTAGTGGGTGAGCCAGATCATGGTCAAGGCTGCAGGTAGGGGTGGGCACAAGGATGGGCTCACCGATGCCCAGAGGCTCTCCAGGCTGCAAACCTGGGGCCTACAATGGGGGCCCAGCTCCGCTGGCCTGCTGGCTTGGGCAGGACTGAGGCCTTGTGGTTCTTCCTCCTCCAGGCCTGTTTTGATGGCTGGGTCGTGGGGTCCAGGCGCTCCAGCTTATCGGAAGACTACTGGCTGCCCCTAGAGGAAGCATTTGAGGAAATAAAGTATAGTTGAGGCTGACTAGCTTGTGCTTCAGTGCCCAAATCATATGAGGACAGTAGATGACCCTTGGTAGCCCTTTGGTGCATGCAGGATCTGGGGAGCTGGAAGTGGGTTCCCTAGGTCATCTTTGGGCAGAATACATCTGCGTCTTCTGGCAACCTGCTGAGAAGGTTCTCACTGCCACAGCCAGTTGGCAGCAGAGGAAATGAAAGGGAACAAAGTCACAGGGCTATTGGGATTTGAACCCTCAACAGGTGGGTTTCCTCAGTGGTTCTTCTGGCCAAGAGCACTAGGCTCACAGGCAGACGGGGGCAAGAGTACCAAGTTGGGGTAGGTTGGGGGGCTGGGCCTGCTTGGGTTCCAGGGGAAGGGAGGAAGAGCCTGAAGACAGAGACAGGGCACTATTGTGGGGCTCTTCCCTTTCGCAGGTCCCCAGTTGCAGGGACTGAAAGGATCCACGCCTTGGAGCACCTGCAGTGGCAGAGAGAGCAGCGCACAGGACAGAGGGACAGGATGGAAAGTGGCTCTGCACTGAGTCCCACTGGGCCTGAGACCCCTGCCTGGAGGACAGGAGAGGAGGTGCTGTTCCCCCTACCACACCTGGTGGGCCTGCTGCACAAGTCCCACCTCCCAGAGACCTACAAGGATGTCCCAGGTGGGGGGGGTGGCAATTGAGAAGAGCTTTCTGTGGGGAAGGGATGGTGCCTGGCCATCATACCCTACTGCATGGCCGCACAGAGATGTCACCCAGGGCCGCCCGTCTGGTGTGTGTAGCAGGGAATGGGAACCAGCACCCATGTGGACCTTGCAGGGGTGCAGGGCATCCAGCTGGGTAGGGGACAGACCCAAGCTGCACCCCTTTCCTGGCCTCCCTTCACCTAGGACAGAAGGAACAGTCAGTAATGCCAAGAAATCAGTGCCCCCAAATCCCCTCCCAACTGCCACAGCCTTCACAACTTTGTCCCCTCATAGACTAGTGTTAAAACTGATTTTAAAACAAATTAGACCACTATGTTGAGTTTTGCTATATATGATCTCTTTGGTTTAGCAAAATACTGATTTTCTTTATTAGTGCCTGTAGATAGATGTTCTGTGGTTTGGTTTTTTGTTTTTTTTTTTTAAATTTGATTTTCGTTCTGGGGATCAAACCCAGAAGCACTCTACCACTAAGCTATATCCCAGCCTTTTTCACTTTGAGACAGGGTCTTGCAAAGCTGCCCAGCCTGGGCTCAAACATGTAATCTTCCTACCTCCACCTCCATCGTGACTGAGATTACAGGCAAGCACCACCAGTCCCCGCTTGTTTTTTGTTAATTGAGGCAAGTTTACATACAGTAAATGGAACAGGTGTTGAGTGTGCGGTTCCATGAGTTTTGACAAGTGCATACACTGTGGAACGGACTCCAGTCTGCAGAGGACATTTCCTTCACTCCAGAAGTCCTGCCTGGACTTTCCGGTTCATTCTCACCCAGATAGGCAACCACAATTAGGATTCCAGGCACAGCAGGTTAGTTCTGTCTGTTTTGAACTTGTTACAAATGAAAATGTAGTTTTGGGCTTTTGTGTCTGGCTGCTTTCACTCAGCATAATCTTTTGGGGAGTCACATCAGCACTTCTGTTTCTGTCCCTGCCACATACTGCTCTGGGGTGAGAAGACATACCATGTCCATTTCCCCATTGATGCACATTGAGCATTTCCAGTTTAGAGCTATGATAGAAAAAAATGTGGTTTGAGCTTTTTTGTAAAAGTCTTTTTGTAGATATGTTTTCATTTTTCTTGGGTAAGTATGGATTGCAGAGTCATGGGGTAGGTATGTATCTAAGAGAAACTACCAAACAGTTCTCCAAAGTGCTTATGCTGTTTTTATCCAGCAGTGTATGAGAGTTTTGTTTGCTGCATATCTTTAACTACCTTTGCTGTTATGAGGCTTTTTAACATTAGCCATTCTGGTGAACATCGAATGATGTTTAATTTGCATTTTTCTGACACCTAATGATATTAAGCTTTTTTTTTTTTTTCAAACTGGCTACCGTACAGCTTCATTGATGTCCTTTACACATTTACTGATTGAGCAAAAAACCATCTTGTTCCTGACTTGCAGAAGGTTTTCACAATTTTGGATAAAAATCCTTTTCAGATACAATATTTCTCCCAGCCCACGGTTCATTTTTTCATTTTCTTAGTTATGTGTTTTCATGAAGTCCAATCTACCAATTTTCTTTTGTGTTTAGCATTTTTTTCCTCTTAAATCTTTGAATGAAGGTTGCAAAGATGTTCCCCTGTGTTCATTTCTAGAACTTCTATCCTCACTTTTAGATCAGTGAGCCACTTTGCATTAAATTTTTGTGTAGTGAGAGGTAAGCCTCCTCTCTTTTTCTGCACCTGCTCTTCTTTTCAGTATCTAGTTGTTGTAGTACCATTTACTGAACACAGTTTGTAACTGCATTGTCTTGAAATTTTTGTATTTGTACAGTCAGCTGACTGTTGCACCTCTGGACCTGTGTTTTGTTCTATTGATGTATTTATCTATCATAATACCAAATCTCACAATCTTTCATTAAACTTATTTCTATTTGATGCATTTAAAAGCTATTGTAAATAATATTTTAATTTCTCCAGAATATAAAAATGCAATAATTATTGTATATTGACCTTGTTTCCAGTTACCTTCCTGAATTTTCTTACTCTAATTTTTGAAATAGGTTCTTTAGAATTTACGTAAACAATCATGTTGTTGTGAATGAAGACAGTTTTGCCTTTTTCAATTCAATCTTTATGCTTTTTTTCTTGCCTATAGCCTGGTTAGAACTCTAGTACAGTATTGAGTAGGAGAGGTCAACATGAACATCATGCCTTTTCCCCATCTTAGGGGGTAAGCAATTAGTCTTTTACCAGGAAGTATGATGTTTGCTCTATGCCTCTTGTAGGTGCTCTGTCTGAGCAAGTTCCCTTCTTTTCTTGCAAGAGTATTTTTTATCATGAAAGAATATTTTATGTTTTATGCATCTGTTGACATGATCATCATGACTTTTCTTTGTTCTGCCAGTGCTATACTGATTGATTTGGTGGGGGGGGGCATTGCTGGGCATCAAACTCTGGGCCTTGCACTTGCTAGGAAAACACTCTACCACTAAACTAAATCCCCAACCCTGATTTTTGAGTATTAAAATAATCTTGTATTTTACCATCCCACTTGGTCATGATACATTAACCTTTTGAAACATTACTGGATTCAGTCTCCTATTTTTTTACAAGATTTTTACATCCATATTCGTGAGAGGGGTTGATCTATAATTTCTTTTCCAGCCATAATCAAGTTTATTATAAGGTCTGTGCTCTCTTCAGCAGCACATATACTAAGTTTATTATTATAAGGTCATGCTGGTGTCCTACAATGAGCTGGCAAGTGTTCTCTCTTCCTCTCTTCTTCTGAAAGACTTTCTAGGGGATTCAATTATCCCATATTTAAGAGTTAGAATTCACTAATTCAACCAACTGAACCTAGAGTTTTTCTTTACAAGAAGGTTTCAGAGTACAATTTCATTTCTAGATATAGGACTAGTCAGATTTTCTACTCCTTGTGTTTGTTTCATGAAGTTGTTTTTCAAGATGTTTGTACGTTTCATCCTTTTGATGTCTATAAGATTTTTGTTTTTAATTATCTTTCTTAGCCTTCCTGCCTGCCTTCCTTTTTTTCTTTCTTAAATGTTTACAAGATTTTAATTGTCCTTCATACCTGATGCTAAAATTCTGTCTCTTTTCTTGAGCAGTCTGGGTAGAATCTATACAGAATGAACATTTGGCTTTGTTAATTCTGTTTTCCCTTTTATTGATTTTTTTTTGGTCTTTATTATTTCTCTTCTTGTTTTAAATTTGCATTTATTTTTCATATTCTTATGATGGAGATTAATGAGTAAATTATCAATTTTAAATCTTCAAATAGAGGCATTTACAGCTACAGTTTTTCTTTTAATACTTTTTTAGCTGCATCTCTCAAATTCTGAAATACTGCGTTTTCACTATCATTCTGTACAAAACATTTTCTGATTTCCTTTGTTTTCTCGTAGATGTATGAGTTATTTGGAAATATGTTAATTTCCAACATGACTTTAATATGTTGAGATTTTTAGGTATATTATTACTGTTGACATCTAGTTCAATTTCTGTAGGGTTAGAACATACTCTATAAGTTTTAAATCTTTTCAAATTCATTTTATTGTCCATTATGGTCTACCTGGATGAGCAGTCCTTGTGCACTTAAACAGAAGAGGTATTCACCTATTGTGGTTGGTGCAGTGTTCTGAGTCAGCTCAAGTTGGTTGACAAGGCTATTGAATTTTTCTCTTTCCTAATTGTTTACATGTTCTGTCAGTCACTGAGAGAAGGATGTTAACAACTCCAACTGTGGTTTGGGGTTGTTTGCTGTAGACAGGAATTTGTTATATAGTCCACGGTGGTCTCAAATTCATGTAAGCATCAGCTGACCTCAAACCCTCCTGCCTCTCTCTCCCGAATGCTGGATCAAACGCATGGACCAACATACCCAGGTAGGTTATGGATTTGTCTCTTTTTTCTTACAGTTCTGCCATGTTTGCTTTATATATCTTAGGTCTCTGTTATCGATATGATATCCTATATAAGATTATCATGTCTTCTTGATGAATTGACAGTTTATCATTATGCATATTCCTATTTGTTCATTGAAGTACGTTTTGTCTGATATTAATATAGCCATAAGCTTTTTTGCTTATTTGCATGGTAACCCTTTTTTCATTTTTTACTCTTTTTTTTGTGTTTTTGTGTTTAATCTCACCATATAGTTGGATCTCGTTTTTATCGAGTTGGACAATCTCTGCCTTTTCGCTTAAATGTTCAGTCATTCACACTTAATATAATGACCAAGGTGGTTAGGATTAAGTCTGCCATCTTGTTATTTTCAATTTGTCACATCTGGGGTTTTTTCTCTTTTCGTTTTGTTGTTTCTCTGTCACTGCTTTATTTTTAATAAGTCATTTTTTCAGCGTTTAATTTTCGGGCCATCCACTTGGAGATGTCAGTGATCTCAGGCTCAGCCAACTACACTGCTGTACCACTTAATCTCACCTGAGCCACCCAGCTGTCTGCACACGATAGCAGTGCCCTGGCCCCTAGCTGACCACTACTGATAGGGTCCATGGCCACGGAATGTGCTTCCTCACCTTCAGAGGAAAATGCAGACCTGGGAGAGGGCCTCCTTTCCATCACCAGCAAGTTCACCCTCACCTCCCTCAGAGCCCTGGCTGAGCAGGGAAGGGGCTGCTGACTTCTCAAGACAGCCGCCAAAGCCACTGCCAACAAAGCCTTCTGTCAGAGCAGGGCCACCTTAGTAAAAACTGCCCCTGATTTCTTGGAAAGGAGGAGCATGCATTTATACCCTCTTGCCTTCCACTTTGCGCTCAGGACTGGGGCCAGGGTGTCCTGGTATGTTCAGGGGAACGACATTCCCAATACTGCAGGTCTTTTGAGTATTATGCACAATTTTGCATTTGAAGCACCTGGTGAGCACTGCCCAGAGCAAGCTCTGAATAGAAAGGAGCCATCTGAGTGTCCTGTGGCTGTTCAGCAAATGGCAGCAAACTGGAGGTTTAAGACAAGAAAAGTTGATTTCCTCATAGTTCTGAAGGCCAGGAGCCAAGGCAAGTGTGGGCAGGGCTGTGCTCCTCTGGAGGCTCTAAGGGAGCATCCTTCCAGCCTCTTCCAGCTCTGGGTGACTCCAGGTGTCCCTTGGCTATGGGTGTTTTGTCCCTGCTCCATCTTCACATGGCCTGTCCTTTGCGTGTCCATCTCAGTGTCTCTCCTCTCCTCCTCAGGACATTTGCCAGTGATTTGCTCTCAAGATCCTTAATTACATCTACAAAGACCCTTTTTGCAAATAAGGTCATAATCACAGGTTCTGGGGGTTAGGACATGAGTGTATCTTTTAGAGGGCTACTGCAGTAGTTTTCACATTTATTCTTAATATTTTCACATAAGCTCAGGAAGCAGCGCAGGATAGAATATTCTCTGCACAGTTCCTGGGTGCCCAGCAGAGGATCAGGAGTTCAGCTTGACTTTCCGCCACTCTCCCTCCCAGGCTTCATACCAGCCCTGCACAAAGGAACCACTTTTTTTTTTGGTGGTGGGGAGCTGCTGGGGATTGCACTCAGGGACTTGCACTTGCTAGGCAAGCGCTCTACCACTTGAGCTAAATCCCCACCTTTTTTTGTCTTGGAACCACTCGTGTTTCACAAGGAGACACAGGTCATTTGGCCAGGTCCCCAGCTAGGGCCAGTTCAGGCTCTGGTCCACCTGCCTTGCCCAACCCCCTAGGCAGCCTGTGTTCTGAGGTACTGTATTAGTTACTTTTCTAGAGTTAATGGTTTGCAAGGGAGCAGATTTAATACAGGACATTTACAAGTTACAGCATTCACACACACAAGCCAGAACACAGGAAGAGTGCAGAACATGTCTATGCACTAGAGGCCCGAAAGATCCAATCAGGAGCTGAGAGCCCACGGCAATGTCTCATGTACATCCGTGTCTGCACTAAAAGACTGAAGAAATCTATACTGGAACCAGGATACAATGCCCACAGCAGAGATGAAGACCAGAGCTCCCTTGAAGCAAACAGTAGCCATCCCCAATGTCAGCAAGGCCCCGAGCTCCTTCTGCCACAAGAACAACCATGTTCTTTTCCAGAGAACCAGCCACACAGCGCTTCTCTTGGGAAATAGCAAGCCGCTATCTTCTGCTCCTGTTCTCCTTTATGTTGCATCAGCAACAATCCTCAGGTAGATCCTCTACACCCAGAACCACACCAACTCAGTCCAGCTGGGCATTCCTGCTCAAATTGACCACAGAAAGTCCACTACAAACACCAAAACTGGGTCACTGTGCTGTGCATGCCCCAGTCATGTTATACTCAGCAGTAGCACTGTCTCTGCGCCTCTGCCTCACCCTCAGGGGTATCATGGCATTGCTGTAAGAAATGCAAATGGAGGTCTCTCTGCCCTCCTCAGCCACTTGGACTCTCCCTAAGGAATCCTTCAGAGGTGAACAAAAGTCATGCTCTTTTGTTGTTGTTGTTGTTGTTGTTGTTGTTGTCAGAGGATCGAACACAGGGCCTTGTGCAAAGTCATGCACTTTCAATTCAGATGTTACATTCCAGGGGCCATTACTGGGCAGCACCAAGGCACAACAAATACCTCCTGAGAACAAGTCATAGAACTGTCACCACCACTCTGTCTCGGTGAGGAGAGGGGGCTTCTAGCCCCACAGAGCCCCCCACCAAGGGGGCTCTCCTGTGTCACGGAGCTAAAATTACCCTAAAATACAATGCTTTCTGGTTCAAGAGCAACACTTGTGTGCCAATTTAATTTAGGTTGCTAAAGCCAAGGCAGGGAAGGCAGCACAGTCTATTTAATGAATCCCAGCTCGTTCCGGCCCTTCTCAGGACAAATCATTCATAACAACCTCACTCCAAGGCACAGGGGAAACTGACGCACCAAAGTGCCCCTTTCTTCTAGGTGAAGCCTACTAGCAAGATGGTATTCCATTTTGACTGCACTGCTTTTTCCGCTTTTATATAAATGACCACTTCCTAAAAGCCTCTGGGTCTCTTCTGCACTGGTTGTTTCAAATGCAATCACTGCCACATTTATCACCATGAGTAAAAGAAATGAAAAGTCTGCACTGACGTAACTTGATTGGTGCTTAGAATGAATCAAGAGCAAGTTCAAAGGTCCTGGATTATTTTCAAGACCTCTTCTACCATTTAATGGTGGCTGAAATAAAGTAAATGTCAGCATTTATCAAATAAATGAATTTATTATTCAAAAGCTGAAAACACCTGGTTACATCTGGACTGGCATTAAATAATTTATACACGTCTTTCTGATAAATTTTCATTGTACATTTCCGTGTGTTTACAAAAGAAAAATTCAACCTCTGTCCTTCACTGCTGTCCAACTTCTGGAAGTTGGGGACCCCTCCACAAGCACCGAGTTCTTGCTGCACCACACTCTGGGATACCTCGCAAAGCCACGCCTTGTGGGAAGCCCAGGTGTCCACAAGGAGGTGTCCATGGGATGGAGTTTGGCCCTGCTCCTGGATATCAGCAGGCACCCTCAGTAGCCCGTTGGTGGGCATACTCTCGCCTGGTGTCCAGAAAACAAGGCAGAAGCTCCGGAGAGCTGAGCTCAAGGTGGATACCCAGGAACAGGCCACACACCCTTGTACTGTTCGGACAGATGAATGTTCCCTCCAGTTCAGCAACCACGCCGGAACTATCATCACAGAACTCAGGAATGAAATCTTAATCACAGCATAACAATAGGCAAAGGACCTTTTTTGGTCATTTATAACAAATAGTTATTTACAGCTCTTCAGTTACATAATAAAGCATCACCTACATATACATACACATTGACAGAGACACAGGTCAGTGGGCTGTGCCCTGGGAGGGTGGCTGCACTGGAGACAAGATTGTGTCTGCTCTTCTAGAGAGAACTTTCTGTCTAATCTTTGGTAGAAACAGTGTCTCTCTGGGCTTCTTCATTATTAAAACTTTGAATTCATGAAAAAGAAAAAAGACAAGTCAGGCATGGGAGAACACATCTGTAATCCCAGCTCTCTGGGAGGCTGAGGCAGGGAGCCTGAGTTTGAGATCAGCCTGGGCGACTTAGTGAGATCCTGTCGCAAAATAGAAAAAGGGGCTGAGGATAGATAGCTCAGTGTGAAGCCCTGAATTTGAATCCCAGCACTGCCAAAAAGGGGTAGAGGGAAGGAAGGAGAGAGAGGGAGAGAAGGAAGGAGAGAAAAGGAAAAAGAGCCCAAGCTGTGACCGGACAAACCTGGTCACAGTGTTCTCCCCTCTCCTCAGGCAGGTCACCTGTTCTGATGGGAGCAGCCTGGGCAGTGCAAACCTGCTCAACCACAAAGTGGTTACTATAAAATGCCCAGAAGACTGGCTGGAAATCAGAAGTCACTAGAAGTCTTTAGGGCGCCTTGGCTTACTGTCATGCCTGGCCATTGTCACCCTGGTGACACCCAGGTATTTGAATGAAGTACAAGAGACACAAAACCAGATATCAGGGGCTCCAGGTCACATGTGATTCAGCTAAATTGATGGACCTAGTGCTGACCCTGGTTATGGATTCTGGAACTTTCCAGACAGCACACATGGTAACTGCCCAGCAGAGGTAGCTGTTATCCAAATGAGCTGTGGCCAACAGCTTGAGGAGCACCTGGCTTGAACCGCTCTCGGGCTGGAAGGTCTTGTCACAGGCCCACAGAAGGGGACACATTCCACACAGGCCCAGACTGCTCCCCCACTGACCTTTTAGCTCGGCCCTTGCCCAGTCTGCAGGGCCTCTGCTGTGGGGGCGGAGCATGCTTCCACCTGCTTGTTTGTCCACGATCACTCCACTTTCCAGATGGCAATCTTGCCCTCCTCCTTGCCTGACCCACTCAGCACATATCGGTCCTCAGCAGAGCACAGGGTCCTCACAGTGTCTGCGTGTGCCACCAGCTCTTTTTCCACTGTCCTCCTCTCCACGTCAATCACATAGATCTTCCCTTTGGGTCTTCCTTGTGACAGCCCCCTGCCGCCCACCCAGATCTGCCAGAGAGAAACAGGAGGGGTGTCAGCTAGGAAAGGGGCCCCTTGAAGATGTATGGTGTTCTGCCCAGTATCTGGGCTAATGCACCCCCAGACTGATGTCCTTCTTGGTGCCCCAGAGGCTGAGCCACCTGATTGGGCCACAGTGGCCTGTCCCAGGCCATAAAGCCTGGGGAATAATGTGACTATAGTTAATAATTCTTTCTTGTATACCTGAAATTTGCTAAGAGGTAGATCTTAAAAGTCTTCCCCACAAAATAAAACTTCACAGAAAACTGTGAGGAGGTACATCTGTTGATGAGCTTGATGGTGGGGATTATGCATTTTAAAACATCAAATTACATATATTAAATGGTTATCATTTGTATTTGTTATTCTAGGTCAATAAAGCTGGTGGAGGGGGGCTCTAACAAATTCTCTGCTGAGTTTCAGTCTTGTTTGGGACCTAGGACACCTTTTTCCTTCCAGTTTCTCCCCTTTGGAATGGGACTGTACCCTCTGCCTGCCCCACACTTTTGTTCTGGGAAGAGAAAGTGGGCTCTATCTGCCTAGGCCTACAGCTGGAGAGTTCTACCCCAGGATGGACCACACCCAGAACCTCACTGCTATGGGTTGGAATAAGTGTCCCCTAAAGGCCCAGGTCTTAAAAGGTCTGTGGTCCCCAGCTTGCCATAGTTGGAAGGTGGTGGGACCTTTAAAGTGCCACCACCTTGGTTTCAGGTTTCCAGCCTCGAGAACAGTGGGAAAATAAAGTTTGGTCGGGTTGTTTAAGCCACATAGACTGTGGTAATTTACTATGGCAGCCCAGGGAGGTCTGGTTTCTAAGCATTATAATCACACTATGAAACCAAAGGGACATGACAGGCTGGGGACACAGAGACAGACCCTGGGAGAGGGAGCAGGAAGGCAGGAGCCCATGGAGGTCACCTGTCGACTTACCTGCCTCTTCACACGGATCATGCAGCTGACCTCAGAGCAGTCCTGCAGGTGAATCCGCTGTGGGGCCTGGGCTAGGTCCTGCAAGCTCCGGATGTGTACCTCACCACACCCAGCACAGGCAGTCCACAACTGCCCCTGCTGAAATGAAGATCACGCTGGTACTGTGCTATGCGGAGGCAGCCCACCCCATGCCACACCCCTCCATGGAGTACCTTGGGGAGGAGCTGCAGGCCCAGGAAGGAGGTCTGTGCGTCCCTAAGGTCCTCGTTAATCTTCAGCTCTTGGCAAAGGAGGCCATGCGTCGTCACAGCCACGATACTGCTGCCTGTGCCTGTGGCAGGTAAGAGCTGGAATGAGGACCAGGCAGAGCGAGTCCAGAAGTGGAAAGATTGCCGTGTGGAACATGTCCCTTGTGACATTTGGGTGTGAGTTCACATTCTCCATGTCAGCCTGCACAGCAACACTGGTCACGACAAGGACCATTCCTTCCTTCCTTTTTTCTTGGTAGCACAGAGGATCAAACCCAGGGGGAGGGCACTTTACCACTGAGGTACAACTCTCTACACCTTTTTATTTTTTGAGACAGGATCTTGCTAAGTCAGGACTTCAGTCAGGACTTCAGCTTATGGTCCTCTTGCTTCAGCCTCCCAAAGTGCTTGGATTACAGGTGTGCACCACTATGTCCAGTTTGTGAGCCCCACTGCCACAGAGAGGAAACAGAGCCCTCCACCCTCTTCTGAGGCTTTGTGCAGTGTGGTTAGAAAGCACAGCTGCTTTACAAGTTGCCTGGCAACCACTGTTTGGAGTTTTCTGTCGCCTGATGGAAGTAGCTCCTAAAGCCCCTAGTAACCACTGCAATTCAAGGCATATGGCTATGCTTGGTTCTGGCATTTCTCTCAGTTGCTACTTTACTCCCTCAGGTAAAATGCCTTTTTGCAAACTGAGATCTCCAGTCTCTGCAAGACAAAAGTCACATCTACAGTGAAGATAGAGACCCCTGAAGAAAAGGCTCGGTGTTGCCCAGTTTCCTTTCCTGTACTATCAACACATGAAGCTCTCCAATCCCTCCCCACCCAGTATGACAGCCACTATGTACACAGGACAGGAGATCCAGGCCTGACCTTCAGGGACGACCCATCTCACAAGCAAGACCCAGGGGATGCCAGTGCTGGGAGGTAAGAGGTGCCACCTAGAGATGCTGCACTGGCTTCACTGCTGCTGCAAGCTTGGACTGCACCTCACCTGGGCAATGGCCCCTTGGTCCTTGGCCAACTTCATGTCTCAGAAGCACACCTGGGTTTATATCTCTACTGGGACCTCTGAGCTGGAGACCTAATATGCAAACTGCAGCATCCTCCTCCAGGAAGCCCTTTATTTGGCTATGCGGTTACCCACTCAGGCTGATAAATAAGGCCCTTGCAGGGTGCCGCTTAGCAGGAATGCCTGGCCGGCAGGAGCCACAGGAAACCCATGCGGGGAGGGCCTCTGCCTGGGGGCCACAGAGCCTCCTCCCCAACACAATCACCAGCTCCCAGGCCACCCCTGATGCTGCATCAACACGCCTGTCAATGTGCTAAGGCCAGATGGACCCCTACTGCAGGAGGAAAGGGCAGAGCTCAGCACCCGTACTGCTGTGTGAATAAGCAAAGGTACAGATGTGAACAGGTGTAGGACTGCTGTTTGCACCCTGGGCCACAAACAAATAGGTAGGCAAAGACATTAAGAGTTTAGGAGAGAAAGTGAAGTTCTGCCAGAACACTAAATCGAAGATCTGGAATTACAGCAACAATTTACTAAGGTTTAATAGACAGGAAACAGAAGAAGAAAATTTCAGGTTTCTATCATTTGGATCTTGAATGTTTCCCAGCTATGGCACTACTGGGAAGCAACACAACCCTTGGGAGGTGGGGCTTTGTGAAAGGAAGTTGAGGCCCTGGCAATTCTCTTTCTCCCTTTGCTTCCTGCCACCAGCAGATGAATGGCCCTGCTGCATCCTGCACCCCACAGTGATGTGTCCCTCACCACAAACCCAAAGTAACCACGGAATGCAAGCCAAAATAAACCTTTCCCTCTTTTAAGATGTTTTCTCAGGTATTTTGAACAAGGACAGAAAGCTAACACACAGGTTTTATCCAAACTAACACATGGAGAGAGAAGATGCAAAAATTAAAACAGTGCCTGAGACCTGAGGGACAGCAACAAATGGTCTAACATTTGTGTAATCATATTGGAAGAGACAATGATATAAACTTCCCCAGTGATGAAAGTAAACCTCAAGATATGCACAAAGACCTTCACACCTAATCACAAAACCACCAAAGCAGGGTGAGCAAACAGATATAAAATATCCAGCCGAACAGCAGCAGGAAGGATGGCAGACTGCTGGTCAGGGACAAAGACAGCTAGAAGCCAATGAATCAGTGTTTCTAACCTGGGAAAACAAAAGCCACTGGGCTGGTACCTGCTTCCAGCAGACTGATTAAAAGACCTGCAAGAGGCACGTTTCAGGCTGAAGGAGAATGAGGCAGACAAAACTTCTGTGGGAAGGAAGGAGACTTACAAGAAATGTAAACATACTGACAAAATGAATTTTCTTCTTACTTTCTTTAAAAGACCACTGACTGCTTAAGGAAACATGTAAAGATATATTCTGGGGTTTATCATAGTTGTAGTAATAAGCTATTGTCTTCAATAACAGCACAAAGGGAAAAGAGGTAGGTAGACTTAGGCTATTGCAAATTTTTTAGGTTACATATGAAGGGCTGCTAGAATTATCTAAAGCAACAGAAAGGTAGAGCTAAAAACAAGCAAGAGTAAGTTAATATTAAAATAACTAGTCTAAAACAAGGAATGAAAGGAAGAACAAAAGAAAAAGAACAGACGGGAAAGTAGAAGAGAAACAGAGTTACAGCCAAGCATATGATAAATAGCATCAAAAGTGACTAGACTAATGGGCAAAGGGTTTAAATACCATTTCCCAGGCGGGGATGTCACCCAGTGGTAGAGTGCTCGCCTAATAGATGCAAGGCCCTCAGTTCCGTCCCTAACATTGCAAAACAACAACAGAAACAAACAGACACTTCCCAAAAGAAGATATGCAACTGGTGAGTAAACATGTGAAAACAAAACCACAGTGAAATCCCTCATGCCTATGAGGGTGGCCATTACCAAAAAGGCGGACCAGAAGGATTGGTGAGGATGTGGAGAAATTGCAGCCCTCACACCCTGCTTGTGGGAATGTGGGATGGTGCTGCTGCTTTGAGAGAAACCAACAGCTCCTCACACAGTTAAACACAGTTAACACCACGTCCACCCTAGGAGAACCCGTGATAAGAGTATTGACCTAGTATAGTAACACATAGAACACTGTACTACTCAGTAATGACAATGAATGAGCTATTGACACTTGAAGTAGCATAGATGAGCCCTAAGTATTATGTTGAATGAATAAAGCCAGATGAAACAATATATATTGTAGGGTCCACTTACAGAAAGTTCTGGAAAAAAACAAATTCATAGTGACAGATTGAAGAACAATTGCCTGCCTTTGGGAAGGGCATGGCCTAGAAAGGGGACGGGAGGAACCTTTAGCAGTGGTGGAAATGTGCTGTATCTTGATTTTTCTATGGTTATGCAGTGTATACAGTCTGCTCTCTGTATGTTTCACATCTGTGGATTCAATCTACTGTGGCTTGAAATTATTTGAAAAAAAAAAAAAAATCATGAGCTGGGAGTACAACTCAGTAATACAGAGCTTGCCCAGCATACAGAGGCCCTGGGTTCAATCCGGAACACACAAGTCTGTACTGAGCATGTATGGACTTTTTCTTGTCATCACTCCCTAAATCATACAGCATAACTATTTATGTAATGCTTACATTGTATTGGGGATAAGGCATCTGGAGATGATTAAAGTGTATGGTATAGGAGGATATGCCCAAGTTCTGTGCAACCACTGTGCTGTTTTACACAAAGGACTCAAGTAGCTATGAATTTTGAAATCGTGGGGGTGCTGGAACCAGTCCCCTGCAGGTACTGAGGGACAATTCTGCTTTTGTCACAACACAAAAACCTGCATACTTATGTGTTCTACTATATGTAAAATATGCTTCAACTGAAAGATGGAATTCATGACTGTTACTTATGCCATCTGGCACATGCCAGTCCGGAAAGCCTTCAAAGTGCAGGCAGTGTTTGCACCCTGGGTGTTCAGAAACACAGAACATGAGCCACCAGACCAAGGCATGCACAGCCTGTCACTCCTGTGCCTTGGCTCTAAGGACACGAAGGACCCCAGGGGTGTGCCAGGAGCAGCAGAGGTAACCACACCAAGGCCTTGCTGACCTGGTCCCTGGGGAAGGGGGTCACACACACACACACACACACACACACACAAACACACACACAGACTGTAGAGGACGCCAGGCGCCAGGGCAGCACCGTGACCTCAGCACCTGGGCCTGGGTCACCCCCAGAGCAGGGCTCTGTGAGAGTAGGAGAGGTCCGGGTTGGGAAGGCCCAGGGCTGGGGGTTGTGCTGCTGAGAGCTGGAAGAAGTAACCGGAAAGGGGGCCCTCCCTTCCCAGGCAGGGAGCCAGGCGCTGTCTGGACTTACAGCACCACAGGCTGCCACTGTGCAGGCTGATGGATGTGAGGCCACGGCAGGGCAGCTGGAAGCAGCGAGTCACCCGCAGCGTGCTGACGTTCCATGTCAGGACTGTCCCATCCAGGCTGCAGGAGTAGACCTCGCTAGAGGGACCAAAAACAAACATTGTTTGGGCCCTTGCAGCACTGTGTGTTCCAACCACTGGAGGAGTGAAGCTACCACTGGCGTCTTCACCACCGAGATGCTAAATAATGTGCCACATCCTGCGAATATGTCAGCAGAGAACAGGCTGGGCTGGCCTCAGACTTGGTAAGTGAAGCTGCAGCTGACCACCACCCCCAATCTGGTCTCAGCAAAGGGCCACCCCGCTCCAAGAGAAGCCCAGGAGGGCAAATACACCTTGACACTGGGTTTAACAACCTGCAATCGCATGAGGGCAGATTGAGGCCAGTGCCATCTGTGACCACTACCAGGTTTGTGCTCATGGCCCCCTGACCCAGGCCTGGCAAGGAGAGGGGCTCCCTGGAGCTAAGTGAGGGAAAGAGGGGGCCAGGACACCCAGCCTGGAGGGAAAGATGTGAGCTGGCCCCACCTGCCATGTACCCCACCCCCACGACCAACACAGAGACCCTGCCTCATCGGCACATGTATGTTGGGTGCTGTCCTCACCACAGGACACACTGAATGAGCAGAATAGGAGCAGGCATTCTTAACATGACAGTGACACAAACAAATTATGGTTAATTATGTCCCTGAGAAAATATACAATGATTTGTTAGGACATGGTGAGTGTTCATGTGAAGCAGGACATTTGGGAAGAGATGGCAAGAGTCTGTGGGGAACCTAGATGGGGCCAGAGAAATGACCTTCATAGTTTTTCCTTGGATGCTGACTCCCCAGGATAGGGGAGTGGGCATGGGAGGCCCCAGCCTGCTGGTCACAACCTGATCCCCCATCTGTGTGGCCTTGGGGGCACCTCATTCCCTCTCTGGAAGCCTCCCATGGACCAGGATAGTCTGAGGGTTTTATGGTTCAAATCTTTCTCTAGGATGACTTGCTCCCAGGTGGGATGAGGATGGAAGTGGCAACACAGGTTGGATAAGGTTAAGTAAGCACACCCATTTGACGGGACTCACCTGTGCCTGTAGTGGTGCTATGGTTTAGATCTAAAAGGTCCTCCAAAGTCTCGTGTCTAGAGGTGGAGTATTTGGAAGGTGACTGGATCGTGGGAGCACTGTACTCATCAGGGGGTTGAGCCACTGATGATTTCAAGGCTGAACATGCTACTAGGTTGTAGGGCAGGTCACTGGGACACGATCTGGAAGGGTGTATTTTGTTCCCAGCAGCTCCCTTCTCTCTGCTTCCTGGCTGCCACGGGTTGACATTCTTCCCTCCACCATACCCTTCCACTATGCTGTTCTGCCTTGGACTAAATTCTCTGAAAACCATGAGCCAAAATAAACCTCTCCTCCTTTGGGTTGTGAGTGTCAGTGATTTCACCCCAGCAAGGGGAAAGTGATTAATACAGGTGGGGTCTGGAGTTGCCTGTCCTTTTTCCCATGAGGAAGGCAGGGCAGGGCCAAGGAGGGAAAGTTCACTGGGTGGGTTTAAAAATGAAGATCACTAGGACAACGCCCCCTTCCCCCGCTCCCACCCTGAAAACAGTTGAAGACAGGCTAAGGGACATAGCTTGCAGAAGAAAGTAGCCCCTTGGTCCCGGTCAGTTTGTACACTCCTGCCCAACAAGTAACTTCTGGGGGGTTGAGGGGATCTTATAGTGACATTTTAAAAATGGAGCCAAGGCTGAAAATTCAGTGATCTCACACAGAAATGCAAATTCCTGATGTCAATGGAAAAATGAGGAAATTGACGATAATGAATACTATTCTTACAGTGGCCTCACCCTTCTGCCACAAGTTTCCACTGTCTGTTACCTCAGCTGGAAGGCCAGGTGCCAAGCCAGGGCAGTCTCAGAGGAGAAATGCCTCTCTTGTACCCACGAACAAGCAGACCTAGCCTGTCACCTCCTGGCTGTTCCAGTCAGTTGCCCTCCTGGTGCGTGGGGCATGCACCTTAGGACCCCTCCCAAAGGCCAACAAGTGAGTCTCCATCCCTGCTTGGTCTCTGTACCTGGGCTGCTTCTCATCCTGCACAATCAGCCCCGTGACAGCAGTACGGTGGTCCGTGAGCTGCTTGTTGCAGGACATGCTGTGGACATTGATGATGTAGATGATAGAGTCGTCCGAGCCGACCCACACCTGGCTCTGCTCCACCATCACCATGCAGTTCTAAGGGGAGGTGAGAAAGAACAGTGCTCAGTGTTTGTGGAGTTATGTTCACAAATGTGCCACAAACACTGAGTAGCCCAATACTAAATCCTTGCTCCTGGGGACAAATAGCACTGGGTCCAGAGCATCTGATCATGGCATTTTCTTCAATGGGTCAATACGTGACATTGTTCTAGGTTTGTGTGTTTCTTTCTAAAATGCTTTATTGAGTGCATATTGTTGCTTCGTTAAGGCTGAACTCATGGCCAAGGCACTATCACCACACCTGAGTGAAGCTCTCCTGACCCCTCTGTCTTCTGCATGGGGCTCATCACAGCCTCCGTGCACATAGGAACACTACCAACAGTACACTTGGGGCTATTTTAAGCAGCAAAGTCACTAAGAAAAGCACAAAAATGTGAAAACCATGAGAGTGGAAAGGTTGCTTATCTACAGCCTGAGTGCAGGGAGAAAACGCTAACACTTGTCAGCCTTAGCTGGGATGTGCACATCAGCAACTCAGTTTTTCCCACTCTGTGCATAACCAAGAAGGCACCATGAGTCCATATTTGGGCTCACAAATTTTAGCAGATGGCTGAGAAGAATGTAGAAAGGAACATCTACCACCTAGGAACAACAACAGGGCTCTGTTTCTAGAGAGTGTCCTTGGAGTCTGGCACTTATCAAGGCCAACAGTCAGTAATTTTTTTGTTTATCGTTAGGCATTTTGATATTGCAAATTAAGGATTAAAACACCAAAGAATTAGAAGGTCACACATCACGTGGAATAGGGCTGTGTTCGCCTGCACCTGGCAATCAGTCTCATGGCCTGACCTGCCCCAGCCAGTGCCAAAAGAGATAGATGGTCAGGTGGCTGCTGCCTGTGCTGTGATTACCTCCTCTGTCTCCATCCATGACATGGCCCACACTGTACTGTTGAATAAGTGTCTCGGAGTTTCAAGTACACATAGATGTCAAGTACAGAGTGTAGGTGACATCATGTTGGCAGGGTACTGAGGATTAAATACAATACTAGATATAATCAGTGTCAATGATGGCTATAATCTAAGTCCGAAGAAAGCTCTTATAAAAATTAATAATTTAAATTCTAGTCATAAATGTTCCTGTAATTTAGAAAAGGAATTTAAAAGAGCCCTTTATTTTTATGCATCCACCTGAGGATTGGTGTAATTTTAGTAAAATGTCTTACCTACGTGGCCCCAAGTTAAGAGTCCGAGATAAACCAGTTTGAACCTCACACTTCAGGTAAGGCAGCATTCTCAAGCTATTCTCCAGGTTTCTTTCTTATGGAAAGATACAAAATATCTGTGAAACTTGTAGGAAGCCATTTTCACATAATTGGATAATATACTGCTTAAAGTGTTCTCAGGCCTAATTAGAGGGCAGTAAAGACTGTTACAAAATGTAGCCTTTGGTTTTAACTAGGATTTAAAAATTGTTATTAAAAAGTCTTTAAGATGTTATAACTAAGAACCAAGAGAAATAAAATTAATTTAGGATGATTTCCTTAATTTCTCTTTTGTGTTTTGATTAAAAGCATTATTGCAGTTTTATAAATTTTTTGACTTACTGTATTATGGATCCTGCTCGTTTCTCAGTTGATGCTTAACTGGACACGGAGGAAAAATGACTGAGCACCGTCTCATCCTCTTGCTCACACTTTACAGTCTGCCACTCCAGCACTAGGAGTCACCCCCCTGCCCAGAAGTATGTCTGCATTCATGGTATTTCTGTTTCACAGCAGTTTTGAAAGCATACACAGTGCCACGAATTGTCCTATTATTTTCAGATGATGAAATGGCCACCAAAGTTGATCCTAAGCAGGGCCTAGTGAGCCTAAGTAGACTGTGCTTTCACCTTCAACAGGAACTCAACAGGTTGCAGCATGTTGGAAAAGGGTGTGAGGGTGTCCCTGGAGGGTCCCTCTACATCCTCAGAGTGTCCTGAACAGGATGAAGCCAACAGGTGGGATGTATAGATGTGGATGCACTTTGAATGTGGGGTTTAAAGAACATATGCACACCAGCAAGAAGAGACAGAGCAAGGGACATGTGCACAGAGGGTGTGCCACCAAAGGGAGCCTGGGAGCTGGCAAAGCATAGACAACAAGGCTCAGACTCGAGAGTGCCCAGGAAATGCAAGCAGACTGGCAGGAGGCACTTTTCACATTGACCAGAGGGCCATACTACAGTCCTCCAGGGATGGGGGTCTCCCACGGAGAGACTGCAGGACAGGGGTCCCGGGCTATGTATAGAGGCTTGTTTGATTTACAAGACAGGTTGCACCATGGCCGTGCCAACACACGTGACTCAACATGTTGCCAGTCCTTGCTATGAAATCCTCTGACCTTGTTGTGACTCAAAGGACTAAGGGGTAACATGTGTTTTGCCAGCTGTGGTGTCTGCTGCCTGATTTGTGGGTCAGCTGGATATAGCTCCCTCCTCTTTGGGCCCAAAAGAGAGCCGCTTGTCCAGCAAACACTCGGATGCACAAGGAGCATGGTCTGCAGTCACCTCAAGGCCTGCATGGGCTACTCAGCATGCTGTGGCATGTGAAGCATGCTGGGGTTTTTAAAAGGCAGTGGGAAGTTAAGCCATTACCTCAACCTTCAATAAGCACATGTAAGCAAAAGGGTAGAATGAGCTTACACAACTTAAAATCACAGTAACAATTACAGACCTCCCATTTGTAGACCATGTGTTCTCTGTGGACTGCAGGCCACCACACTAGAGTGTCAGACCTTGTGTGCACCCAGATGCACACACAGCAGTCTGAACTGAGTGGTTTCGTCTACTCACCACCTTAGAGGCGCCCACTTTAAAGCAGTGTTGCTGGATGGTCCAAGAGGAGGCATCAAACACGATCACTCTGCCTTCACTCAGGGCGCACCATAACTTGGGGTGAGCATCTTCCACTTTCTCCGCAGGATCGAGGTGCCCTAAAGAGGAGAGCAGCCATAGTGTTGGAAGGGAACCTCTGGGTGTATCAGCAGGAGTGAGGTGACATTACTCGGTGTTTACTGAGCACCTACAGAGCACCAGCTGTTGTGCTAGGTGCTGGGGATGCTGAAAGGAGTAAAACCATGCCCTGCCCTACCACGCCCTGCCCTGCCCTGCCCTGCCCTGCCCTGTCCTGCCCTGTCCTGTCCTGCCCATGTGGAGCTTGGTGCCCCTTGAAGGGGCTGCTTGCCACAGAACTACATGGATGGACAGAACTAGATGGGGCGGGGTGTGGCCCACAGGTTGCACTGCCGAGCTAGGTCTGCAGTGAGGGCTTACTGCTGAGCAGCGTTGTAGGAGCATGGACAGGACAAGGAGCCAGTGGGCCCCCGGCACACAGAGGAGGGGACAGCTGGAGCCACCAAGGCCAGAGCACTGGCCTTCCATCACCTTCCACATCACTGAGCTCATGGCCAGGACCCTCACTCCATAGCTTTACCAATACTGGTGTGCCTTCCAGTGTGGCCACTCTAAGGGTGCAAAGTTTCTGGGGTTTGGGGATTTTTTTCTTTTTCTTTTTCTTTTTTGGTTTGTGTTTGAGGCAAGGTTTTGCTGTACTGCCCAGGCTGGTCTCAAACTTCTGGACATAAGCAATTCTCCTGCCTCAGCCTTCTGAGTCCTGGGACTATAATGTATGCTACCATGTACTGTCTCCAGCGTGTTTTTGGTTTTATAACTGTGGTTTTATAACTGTAATTTTATTTGCATTTCCTTGATTACACTTGAGGCCAAGGTTTTTGCTGGCCTTTGGGGTGTCATTTTCTGTTAAAGTGTTGAGGTCTCATGTCCCTATGTAGATAGGTACCCTTAACCATTCTATGGGGCTATAACATCCTTTCCTATCTGCGACTTGTACTTTTACTCTTCGAAATATTGTTTAACAATCCTTAATTTCAGTGTAGTCAAATTCGTCTTTTCCTTCATAGTCAGCACATCATCCACAGCCTGCTCAGGAGTTCTTGCTTTGTGCAGCCGCATCTGGCAGTTTGCTGGCTTTAGTTACCTGGTTGGTTGCTGTGCCTGTCACATCTAGATTCTGTACCCTTGCAACAGTGACAGGCTCAAGTGTGTCAGGATTCATCTTCCCACATGAAGACACAGCATCACCCCACCATGTGACTGTCCTGGGCCCCACCTGCCCAGCAGAGCCATCTCTGTCCTTGATCGGGGGTACAAGCCCACAGTCTTTCTGGGGGCATCTATTCCGTTGGTCTCTTGGCCCCCAGGGTGGGGGGGGCACTGTACCTCTTTCTGCCCATCTGAGCCTGGTACCATTTGAGGCCCACAGGATTGGTTCTCCCAACTCTGTAGGTGACCCCTGCAGTCCCAACCCAGCTAATGGGTTTGCTGGAACAGCCCATCTTGGCGGTCTTGACCCCAGTTTCTTCCCCTCTGGCCCTGCAGGCTGGCAAAGCTCTGCTCCATGTCAGCTCCTCAGTCCCCAGAAGTGGCAGCCAGGACACGGAGGACAGCAACTTCCTATTCTTCCCCTCCTCCTGGCCTATATGGGGACACAGCAGAGGCACAAACAGCAAGGTCTGAGAATTTTCCCCTCGAGGCAGGAAGCCTAGGGTCCGGTCAGCTCTAACAAGAAACTGGCTTGGATCTGCTGTGGCGCAACATCTAGTGAGGTCATCAGAGCGCCTTGGTTAGACCAACCCGCAGTGTGTCAGGGACAGAAGCCCCTCCTGGGACAGGGCTCCATCACACAGCCTCCATTTGCCTGCCTATGACTGGTCAGACACCTCAGTGGGGTCACCATACCCACCGTGGTGGGGACCACGCAAGTGTGCTGAGGACGCTCACTGTTTATTCTGTCCACATGAAGGGGCTGCCACCTAACTGGGTCAGGGACAGAGCTTATGTCCCATTTCTGTGGCAATAAATGGTTGGGGCACCATCTCCTTGGCACGGAAATAGGAGCACAGGCAGTAACTCCCAAGGAAGATGATGTGAGCTAAGTGCCCTATAAACCATCACCTCCTGCAGAGCAAGGGGCACGCACTGAGGGCAGGGATTAAGGCTCCTTGGGGTCCCTTCAGTCTTCCCTGGGCTTCCCGGCTGCTGAGCACCAGAGCCAAGTGCTGGAGCAGCCACAGCAGCATCAACCCTCTCTCAGGATTTTACCCCAAGAGCAGAAAACACCCTGTTTCCACCACAGTTCTGCCCTCTCTCTCAGGGCTGACCACAAACCCAAACCTAAATTTATGGAGTTGTTTCTAACCTAGAAGCATCAACCAGTAAGACAACTCATTACCTGGAGTGTACAACAAGACGTCGATGGCTTGTGGGCCAGTCTCCTCCGCTGAGGGGTTGATTTTGTGTTTCAGCGTCTCTGAGGTCGTCTTGGGGACAGCCATGGGCACTGAAATGCAAGCCCCAAGGGTTAGTTCCCCAGACACAAGACAGTGATGTTACTCAAGGTCTCATACACACTGCTTCCCTCAGACCAAAAGTTTTTGGGTAGAAACACGTGATTCCTGCTGAGGAAGTTACCTGAACCTGGCATTCAAGGTTCCCTTCTCTGGTTTCCTCTGTCATGTAAAGCAGTGGCAAGGAGGACGGGCCTTTATCGAATACCCCTACCACTCCCTCAGCTTGGATGCCACTTACTGCCACACAGGACACTGCTGAGCAGAGAAGGTTTAAACATTCCTCAACAGCAAAATGTTCCCAGATGAAAGAGACCAAGGAAACTAACTCAAGGGCAGTGACGCTTTCTGTTGTGGGGCTGTCCTGCATGCCCCACAAAGCATGGTGTCGGTGGCATCTGGGGTCACTCACCAGGCGCCATGCCAGCCCTACACACACACAAGTACACCCAAAATGTCTCCCCGTGGACTCCTCCAGTTAGAACCACTGTGTAAGAGGGGAATCCACTGAATTTCCAGATGGAGACCATGACTGCCTCTCTGTGGGGCTCCCAGAACCACCCTCTGGGATGCGGGCCCCTCCTGCTGACTTCCTGGGAGACCTTACCAGGCTCCTTCACCCATTAACCACTGAGTCACTGCAATCTTGGGACTGTGCAAGTACACGCCAGCTGCTTCTCCTTCCTCGTTTCCTTGAGACAGAGTTTCCCTAAGTCACTAAATTACTTCGGCTAAGCTCTAACTCAAGATCCTTCTGCTTCGGCCTCTAAAGTGCTGGGATTACAGGTATGTGCCACCATACCCAGCTTCCTCTCTCATTTTATTATACCTCATAACAATCTGATGAGGTTGATACTATTATCCTCAAGAAAAAAAAAATAAAGATGAAAACCTGAAATGGGCGGACAATAGTTGAACTACTGAAGATCACAAGCTCAGTAGAGAGCTGCGCTTGCCTCTTTGCCTGTTCCCCAAGTTATCATTGTACTCTGGGCATTCTCAAACCCCTCACTGTGAACTGACCACAAGCTACAAAACTGAGTGCAGGATCACGGATCCTGCATCGTCACTTCATGAAGCTCTACCTATTGGAAAATATTTCTTGATTTGCTAAGAAAGGGTCAGAAACTCAGACATGTTTTGTGACCTGAGATTAGATGGTCCCTCCTTTGCCACATGAAACAAGGTGGACAATAACAGGGAGTGAGCTGTCTGGGCCAGGTGTTACCATGGTGACTCTATAAACTGTTAGAAGGCTGTTCCATAAACTTCGGGCAAAGATTAAGCGTAAGTTTGGAACTATATAAACAGCTAAAGTGTGGTGTTTATTTGATTTTGTTACTAAGGGAAAGAAAGAGCCATTGCTGTCTGGTTGTAAGACAAGCTCCTTTGAGCCACTCCAGCAGGCTGTGTGGTAACACACAAGGCTCCTGGGTTTTCTAGCTGCCGTACTAGAGTTGAGGGTCGCCTGGGCCATGGCCGGAAAATGGAGTCCCACAGTCAGTGGCCAATGTCACAAAGAGGTAAATAAACACATCATTGGGTTTTTTTTCTAATTTTGAGAGAGTGTTTTAAAAAACCAGTCTCCTAGCTGTGTCTAAGAGAAGCAAAAACAAATGTCCTCACACAAACTTGTACATGAACGTTCGCAGCAGCATCATTCACAATAGGCAAGAAGTAGACACAACTCAATTGTCCATTAATTGATGAATGGATAAAGAAAATGTTCTATATCCAAACAGTGGAATATTATTTAGCCACAAAAAGGGATGAAATACTGACACCAGCTACAATGTGGATAAACTATGGAAACATTCTGCTGCATGAAAGAAGCTAGTGACAAGAGTACAAATACTGTAGGATTCCGTGTATATGAAATGCCCCAAATAGACAAATCCATAGAGACCAAAAGCAGGTCAGTAATTGCTCATAGGAGGGGAGGTAGATACTCAAGGGGTGAAAAAACATCTAAAATATGCTGTGACAATGGTCGCACAACTCTGTGGATAGTCTAGAAACCACTAAGCGGTATACTTTAAAAGAGTATGGTACATAAATTATATACTAGTAAAGATGTTATTAAAAAATCCAACAAAACGCACACAAGCAAAACTAGATGTCATTTGTGAGACATCCCTATTTTGTTAATCTGTTTTATAAACTAATTTTATATCGTGGGTTTAATGTGTTAATAGTAACAAGTAATCCTCAATATATTTTCTACTTTTCTATGCAGATCACAAAACAGTTGTAAGAGATCATTTAAAATAGAAACGCAATAGAAGTAGCTAAAATGGTGTGTAGTCATTTTTACCCCTTTGCGCCTACATTGCAAATCATCTAAAAAACATACCTGCGTCCACCACCAATCTGTGTATAGCTTTCAGAAAGTGATGGCCAGATACAAGTGCACAGAAAGGAGATTCCTATCTAGAGAAACTGACCAAATCAAGTTTTAAAAAAATACATGTTGATGTTCACTATCCTCCTAACCCCATGAAGTGGTGAACTCCACCAGTCCACAGGCCAACCATGCAGAGGGGCCATGGCTTTCCAGAGGGCGTGTTCCTGACTACAAGACCAACATACCACGTGGGATTGCACGAACCCCTTAAAAGCCTTGCACAGACTTCCAGCCTACTTAAACCAGCCAGAGGAAATTCTGTTGTTTGCAATTAAGAATCACAACAAACCCTGTACAATGTGAAACCTCTTACAAATGCTCCCCAGATGAGCAAATTACATGGTGCCTCAATGTGTCCTGATGTGCAAAGAGTTGTGAGGCCCACTGTTAGTGAAAGAAGAGAAGCACAAATCACTGCATGGGATGCAGAAATAAATTAGAAGGCTTAAGAGAAAAGCAAGATGGAGTGAGGGGAGAGGGAAGGGAGGGGAAGGGGGTGGAAAAAGGAATTAAGATGTGTTATGTACATGTACCAACTCACCAACTCCTCACAAGGAATGTAAAATTATGTACTTCAAACATGTACTAATAAAAAAAATAAGGTTTAAAAAAAGAGAGAGAAGGGGTTGAGGATTTGGTTCAATGGTAGAGCGCTTGCCTAGCAAGTATAAGGTCCTGAGTTCAATCCCCAGACCCACCCCACCCCCTCAAAAGAAGAGAAAAGCAAGCAAGGGATTTGAGTCCATTGTAACTGACAAAGCAAACATGAAGCAGATAAATCACTTAAGAGAGAAAGAGATACTCAAGATACCGCCGTGTGGGATTCTAGCTTGTCTTACTTTCATTCTTCATCTTATCAAAGTAAGATAACTTGGAAGCAGCATAGATGGCCCCTGGGGACTGCAGTGTGCCGACCACGGCATCCATCAGTAAGACATTGGTCAGCGCCTGCTGGACATACTGCGGGTCCTACAAGAGAAACGGGGACATGTCAATACATAGGACTCACGAAAGTCACTTGACTGGGAGACTTTGTTGCCTTAGGGAAAGACAGGAT
The DNA here is from genome assembly GCA_004026905.1 of Hystrix cristata. Lineage (NCBI taxonomy): Eukaryota > Metazoa > Chordata > Mammalia > Rodentia > Hystricidae > Hystrix > Hystrix cristata. Next base: position 138,238 of record PVJO010000825.1, read on the forward strand.
TTCTAAGAGTATGTTTTCTTACAGCACAAGAAGAGTTCAAATGAAGGACGAATTTGGAGTTTATGCCTTGTCAGTTTTTTCTCTTAGTTAAGAATACTACCGACGCTTTACTTCAGGAGCCAGAACACTTTCTCTGTAATGTTCCAGGCCTTGGGGCCACAACACTGCTGCTGCCACCACTCAGCTCTGCCCAGCAATACAGAGCAGCCACAGGCCCTTTGTAACAAGCAGACCTGGGCTCGGCAAAACTTGTTATGCGGAACAGTCCACCAGCCCACAGGCTTAGTTAGACTAAACTGGTTTATGCTAAATATGTAATGCAGGCAGTTTAAAATCAAGTGCTAATCCAAAAATCACACAAAATTGGAATCTTAGAAAGGACCTTGTCCCTCCCCTCCAGTGACTGGGAATCCCTGGCATTCAACATTCTGTTTTTTCCAGCGTTTACCCCCATGGTTGTTGCCACTGTCACCTGCACTTCTCCGGTGACTACTGGGACTACAATAGCTTAATGATTTTATGAACTGTTCCTTCTGCGTGTGTCCCTGCTCAGAGTCCTACCTTGTTTGTTAACAGGCTTCCAGTTGTAGCTTTCCAGTTAGACAAGACAAACAGCTTCCCCATGCTCTCGCCTGTCCCTGTCACCTCCATCACCCTGAACCATGAACTCATCACTCAGAATAATCAAAGCCACTAGTTTGGCCCCAAATAAAGCATGAAAGTACAAAAGCCGAAAACAAAGCATGCTATAAATGTAACCCTATTGAAGTAATCCAACACTACCCCGCCACACCCTAATCCTGTGATGCTGGAGGCTGGAATCCCTCAGAGCAGCATGTGCCTCAAATGCCCATCTAAGACCCACTGAAGCAGACAACATTGGTGCAGCCCAGGCCCTGTCCCCCATCCGGTGGGACATCACCAAAGTGGAGGGGCCAAAGTCCTCATGGTCAACCCTCCCCTGTTGGCTCCTGTGTTTCCTCCTACGGCGTTCCCACACGCCAAGAGGCCTCTGGCTGGGTCACAGAACATTCGAGAGCACCAGACTTCATCCCTGACCCTGACAGAAGGGCGCTCGCTTGACACCCAAGTTGGTCACAGGAGGCAGGGTGACTGACCTTGTGGTCATCAGCCAGCTTCTTCCCAGCCCACATCTCCTTCACCATCAGGTGCCAGAGGTCACACTCAGATTTCAGGTTAGCCTCAAACACTTCCTTCTTGGACATCATTTTAATTTTCAAGGTGGGTATCCTCAGGAGGAGAAAAGCGACTGTGGTGCTTCTGACTTCCTGCCGAAGAAGAAACACCCGTTATGTCAGAGAACACACTCACAGGGCGCTGGGCACGGCCTGTCCTGAAGAGGAGCCCCAGCCAAAAAAAGAAAAGAAAGGACAGGAAAGGGATGTAAAACATAGACAGAGCACAGCTTAAGCTGAAATAGAGGAGCCCCCCCCCCGCCATGAAAGAAAGAAAAAAAAGGAAGGAAGGAAGAGAAAGAGAGGGAGAAGGTGCGAGCGCATCTCCTGGTGGGTGGCACACGCAGGCAGCTGCTCCCTGCACTTCTCCCACCGTCTCAGCTGGAAGGCTGCTGCTTGGCTTCTCCCCCTCTCCCCCCACAGAGTGGGCTGTGTTACGGACAAGCATCCACTGGTCCAAGCACAGCACTTAAACCATCCCAACCTCATGACCATCCTGACTCGTTACAGGTGCCCAAACGGAGGAGCGGGAAGGTAAATGGCTGTGCAGGGGAGCCCTCCTGGAAAAGCGTGTCCCCATCCTCACTCCTTCTAGAGCAGAGCTGACTCCAGCCTAGCAGGCAGGGCTCCCGAGACCTCACCTCTATGTTCCTGAAGGTGGAGATCTCCACATAGCCCGGTCTCCCTTCAGTCAGCAGGAACAGGCGCTTCTGGGTCATGGCAATCTTGCCAACACCATGGTTGGTCTTGACGGAGCTTGACACCTTGTAGACACACTCATTTTTATCCAGATGCTCCATCACCAGCGATGGCAGACTGACCTCTTGGGCCTCAGCTTCTGTCTCCTTCCAGCAGTTGTAGAAATCTCTGAATGTTTCTGGATCGATCAGTTTCTGCTGTCCTGAGTTTCGTAAGAAGAGATTTCTTACGTTCAAGAAACAGTTACCCAAACCAGGCAGCAGGTGGCAGCAGGAGTCAGGCCTTTCTGGGTGGGGACCTCCTCAGAGGACCTCCTCAGGAGCCAGCAGCCCAGGTGTCCAGGTGAGGTTTGTGATCTGGGTGCAGCCCATCTGCCTTTCTAGCTAACAGGGATGGCTGTGTGCACATGGTCATAGTGACTCTTAGGGCTCTGGGTGGGAATACTGAGACCATGACACTCTTTTATGGTGTACAGACCTTTTCACTACTAGAACTAGGGGCCCCCGTCCAGGAACATTAGGGGAGCTAGTCCTGGAATGAAGCTAATGCTGAAGACGCCAGGTCCTCGGGGACACTCCTATACCACTGAATCAAACCTTGCCTGAAACTAGCCCTCCCTTGGTGCTCTTTGGTGGTAAGCAAATAAGGTGTTTTAGCCAAAGATGCAATAACTTATCCAAAGGTCCAACCTTCTCTGGAGTGAGAGACCCATGCCTGAAGCCAACCTCTGTTCACCTCTGATCAGTACCGAGAGGACCTGCTTCCTTATCTCTAGAAGGAAGATGGACCCCATACACAGCTGTTCAGAAGGCTACCCCCCCCCAAGCCCCTGATGTTTCCTGCCTCCCTGCCTATCTGGCTTGGTCTCCCATACATCTCCAGAACCTATCACACCTCTCTAACTCCTGACAGGTAGCCAGCCCCTCCATCCTAAATGGTGATGCTTTATGCCCCCACCCTCAGACATCCTCCACCCCTCCAGCAGCCTGTGCTGCTCAGCACCCAGAATGGCTTTTCCAAAATGCAAGTAGTAGCTCGCACTCCCTCATTCAGACATTCCAGGGCTGTACATCCATACTAGGCCCCAAATTCTTCAGGATCAGGTCATTCCTATTTATATCCCACACTCCAGATATACCAAGTATGTCCCAAAACATATGTCTCTGCATATGCTCATCTTGACTGCTCAGACCAGAAAACTCCTACTGATCCTTCAACACCCAGGTAAACCCCCAGGTGCAGCCTTCCCTGATGAGGCAGATCATCCTGCTGCGTGACTGCCAAGCTATGCACATACCTCCTCTACTCACCACTGTATTCAACCACACCATGTACCAAGAACTGTGCACCATGCTTTGCTGAGGATCCCACAGCCTCATAGTCACCATCCAAGGCAAGCACGATCATCAGGCTCTTGCACAGACTGGGAAACTGAGGCAAAGAGAGGAAAGACCCTCACCCACAGAGCTGGGCCCTGAGGCCACACCCAGACTCTGGGCAGGCTGTGCTGCTGCTGCGTGGGTTGGTGGGTCTGCCCTCCCTGCCAGTCCTGCCTGGGCTAGTCCTCCTGTCCCCGGTCTAGCCAGAGGCCTGGATCTGAGATGGCTAAAGTCCCAGCTGGGCCATGTTACCACTCCGACAACATAACAAGGTACGGTATGTGGTGGTGTACACCTGCAATCCCAGCTATTCAGAAGGCTGAAGCAGGAGGATCATAAATTTGAGGTCAGTGTAGGCAACAGACCTTGTCTCAAAATAAAAAATGAAAAGGACTGAGGACGTGGCTAGGTGCACAAGCTCTTGTCCTGCATGTTCAAGGCCTTAGGCTTGATCCCCAGTAACAAATATAGGTAGGTAAATAAATAAATAAGTTGTCTGTGGTGACAGTTATCTGAGGGCATTACAATCATTACCATAATGAGGTTGGACTAGTCATTGCCACAGCAATCTAAGAGGGAACGGCCACATGCAGGGGCAGGTTCTGTAACAGGCTCACAAGGAAACTTGCTTGACTTTTACACCTTGCTTCCAAACAATGGCAGCATGGCAGCTGAGAGTGCAGAACGGAGGCAGACAGGAAGGTCCAACCACCAGCAAACCATGTGCAGGCGCCTAGCTACTTATGTGAAACTCTCCACCAGGTGGCGCCATTCTGAGTTACGTTCTTTCTGTTTCTGTTTTAAGTGGTTTATAATGGTTGAGTATTGCTCACCATTTAAAAAGCTTTTAAAGTCACTGCATCCAAACAGAAACACTTCCACAACCCTAAGGGCACTTGTGTAATGTTTGCAAAAGCAGTTGCTGAAGAAGACCAAGAGAAGGGTGCTGGGTACACCCTGAGGGTCTCCGCAGTCCCCTGCACTGGGCAGTGAGGTCTGCAAGGTCGAAGAGGGCAGGGTCATTCCTTGACTCCATAAAGTGGCTGGTGCACACACCTGCTGGCCAACAACACAAGTGGCACCCTCTTTCGGGGTGTAGACACCCTGTCCCCTGCATCACCTTCAGCTGGGGAGGCTTGGTCTGCACTTCCTGAGGGGTCTGAGTAACTGGGTTTGTGTCACCTACCTTGGACATCACTTAAAACAAGCTTTAAACAGTGAGTAAGGAGACACAGAGGAAACCAGAGAACAAGAGGGAACTCAGATGACAGGTGAGGCCACTGCACATGATAGTGAGAGCAAAGAGCTCAGCCACAAGCAAGAGCCAAGATCCTCCAGTATGGCTCTCAGGACAGATCCTCTCAGCACTTGAGCCATGCAAATATAGCATGTCACCAGAACTCAAGCCAGCATCCTGTGCTGGACAGATGTTGACCAGGGCTCAATGCGAGGGGCTCATGGCTCTGCACACGAGACAGCCCCACCAGGGCAGAAGCTGTGAGACCAAGTGCTCTAACATCCATGACTGTCACATTGCCTGGGGCCCACCAGAACTGGACAGCATGTGCACACCACTGCTGTGTACACCTGCAGCACTGCATTTCACACCCATGGCTGCTGTGCACACACAGACACCATGCACACACACAGTCTTTGTGCACACCCATGGCCAGTGTGTGCACAGAGACACGGTGGCACATATAACCTATAGCAACTGTCAGGTGTACAGCTGCTGTACATACCCACGGAGACAGACTACACATTACCCACGTGTCTCCTCTATTGCATCACCCACACACTTCCAGTGCACCCTCCAGCTTATCCCAGTGGCACGCTGGCCACAGACACCTTGCTTCGCACAGCCATGCTGAAGGCAGCATGCATAGTGCCCCACAGCCCCAGGTCCCAAGAGCCACAGTGTGGAACTACTGGTGCAGACTATATTACCATACATATCAATCCTGCATTTGAATATTTAAACACGAAAATGTATAATGGTGAAACTATAATAATTTCTTAATAAAAATCTCAGACATATTCTTACATCTCAAATGTATTCTAAAATGGTGACATTCAGCTCTGCCAAAAGGTTGATTTTTTTCAGTATGCAGCCATTTGGTTGAAACACATCCTTGGTGCCACCTTACACTGGTGACTCCAGGCTCCCGGACCCCAGGACCAAGAGCATTTCCCAATCTAATCTGCAGCATCGATGAGGCCAAAGGTTGCACAGAGGAAGTGAGGGCCATCAAAGGCTCCTTATCATTGCCGGGTCAGCCAGCGCCCTCCTGAACACCCTCCCCTCCCCACCTGTGGCTGCTACTGAAAAGATGCAGAATACAAATAAGCATGTACAAAATGTAAAGTACAAGATGTGGTCACTTTATGACCCTGTGCCGGGAAGTTCTCTGTTCCAGGGTTCCAGGGAACCTTACAACACACCCAGAGTTGCAAGAAGAACCGCAAAAAGGAACAACGAGGACCAATCATGTGCCGCCATGCTTTCCTTTCCCACGCGCGCCCTCCCCTTCCTGCGCCTGTTTCTTACCCCATAAAAACCCCACACTCCTGTAGTTCGGGGCCATTACCTCTGCCTCCTGTGTGAGGGGTACATATTGGCCCAGAGCTCTGTTTGAACATAGCTTGTTGTTTTTGCATCGAACCTGGTCTCTCTTGTCGTTCTTGGGCACCGCTCACCCTTGTGCGGGGTAAGTTGGGGGAGGTTTTTTTGGCCTCAACACTACATGACAACATATCAGCTACAGAGCTCCCTCCCAGGCTTCCTTATGGCTGGGTGACCATGTGACATGATGCTGCCCAAGAGAGGGAAGAGGAGGAGATGCCTAAGACAGACAGGCCCTCCTCCTGTCAGATCCAGCAGGCATCGTGTGACCATGGGTGATAAGGCTTGGCCTGGGAAGTGGAGGAAATGGGTGATCTGGTCCCTGATGACACAGACAAGCCACTGGCATGTTCATATGCTGGTGGGAGGGGACAGTCACCCCGGTGTGTCCCCACCACTATCCATCAGGCCTCTGCTAAACCATGGGGCCTTTGTGTCCCCATGTGACCACTCAGAGAAGGCAGCAGGCCTTCTCCCGAACACCTGGGGCCTAGACAGGTAGCCAAGCTTCACTCAGGTCCCTCACATACAATAGTGGAGGATTTGCACGTGACTCACACACAGTCTCTTGTGTGCAAGTCCTAGAGCGCAAGTCTCTCTAGGCAACTTTAATACCTGAGAGTAGAAACTATGCACTACAGTACTGGTTAGGGAATAAAAAGAAAAAAATCCGTGCATGTTCAGTATAGATGCAATTTTTCTCTGAATATTTTCAATCCAGGTGGTTGATATGGATAAGAAGCCCCGAGAGACAGTACTTGACAGGTGCTACCTCACAAGACCGACTAGCTGGGCCTGGGCCCAGCAGATGTGTGATCTGAATGGTTCCCAGTAGGGAGAGCAGGAGCATGTTTGTGGGTCAACATAATCATGCTCTGCAGTGTCAGCTCAGTACCAAGAAGAAATACTCACGTCAGCCTAGGCTTCTGGTGCAAACCCAAGAGGAGCCACTCCCACATGCACTGTGGGCAGGAAGGGAGCCACTCAGTGTTACGTGGCAAGGTGAAGCCCTTAGATACCTCCCCGTGGCCATGGGAAAAACAAACTGCACTTCCCACATGGCAGCACCAGCAGGGCCCAAGAGTACAAGGCAGAGGCACGCTGTGAATGCAGGTAATTCTGCAACACGCTGTGAATGAGGCAGGGGTGCCCACAGGTACAGATGCACAGTTACGGGCTGTGTAGACATGCAGGCTGTACACCCTCCTCCTATAGTCAGAAAGGAAAGCTCAGGCTGGGGACAGCAGCTCCCCTGGGAAAGAAGGTACATGGGGCCAGCCTGGCCTAGGAAACAGACCTCTGCAGCAGACATGGGAAGCTAGGCCTTCTCAAACCTGCATCTGTCTGTGGTCTCTGTGCTTTCATGGCTGCGCAGCTTTTCACAGCTGTCTAGATGAGGCTACCAGTGGAGTGAGGAGAACATCTGGAGATACTGCCTCCCCATCTCCCATCACAGGCCTTGGACCCTCCTGCCCCGCCCAGGACCCAGCCCAGGAGCTCGGCAGGGGCAAATTTGAGATGGAGCAATAAGAAGACTGCCTGACGCACCACCGCCCTTTGTATTCTCAGGCTACGCTCAGAACACGAACGGAGCCAGCACACTGTCACACCTCACCCAGTATCTGCCAGTGCTTGGCCTACTACTATTACCTTTGTCTTTAAACAAGACTGCCCCTCGCATATGGGGAGAGGGTCAAGTTTTAGGACCCCTGCCAAAACTAAAATCTGCAGATTTTCAAGCTTTTTGAATAAAATGATATAGTATTTGCATATAACCTGCATACACCCTCCCCTAGACTTTAAATCAGCTCTAGATGACTTACAGTAATGAATGCAAGCCAGGTGTGGGGGTGCATGCCTGTAATCTCAGCTACTTGAGAGGCTGAGGCAGGATGATTAAAAGTCTGAGCTCAGCCCAGGCAACTTATCAATTTAGAAAACCCTGTCTCAAAAAATTTTAAAAAGGGTTAGGGACATAGCTCACTGAGGAGGCCCTGGGTTCAATTCTCAATACAGGAAACACACATACACACACACGCACACACGTATGCACGCACACACATACCCAAATACAATGTAGATGTTATGGAAATGGTTGTTTACCATATTGTTCAAGGAATCACAACAAGAAAAAGGGTCTGTGCATGTTCAGTACCGACACAATTTTTAAAAATGTAATATTCTCCATCCACACTTGGTTGAACCTATGGATACAGCACTTGTCAATACAGGGGCAGCTGTGTTTAAACAGGACGCTGGTAGCATGTATCCTCTTACCTACAGTCAGTGCATCGAACAGCCGGTGTATGATGTTGGTGTCCTTCACGATCCCCGATTCCTGAACCCTCTTCACGAAGTCTTCCAGTTGCATGTGCTTCTTGGGCAGCTCAAAGTGCTTCACAGCATCATCTGTCTTCGTGGCCTCGCCCGGCTTGTCTAGGACCTCAGTGATGAGCCTTCTCAGCTCAGGTGTCCGCTCAGCCTGGGTGCGCTCAGAGGCTGACATGGATTCCACAGTGCCCTTGACAAGGTCGGCAGGGAAAATTCGGATGTCTGTCTTATACAGGTTCTGGAAATCTGAGAGGGCACTCAGCAGCTGTCCCTGCATCAGGTGGACAAGGCCACGCAGGTAGAAGTACCTGGCCAGGAGCAGGGAGTTGTCAGAGCCCAGGAGGCCCATGGCCTTGCTCAGCAGGGTGACGAAGTTGGCGTGATACGTCTGTATGCACTGGCTCACCAGCGGGAAGTGGATTTCCGGAATCTTGAACGTATATGTGGATTTAGGGGCCACATTCAGAACTAAAAAATTAAGGGGAAATAAGCCAATAATTAGCACAGACATGCGTGCCTGTCCCAGGAATGCATGGGCCCAGGACACCACACAAAGCAAGAAGCAGTGTGTCCCTTTCAGAAAGCTCTATGTACCCACAGCCCCTCATTTTGTATCTTGAGACTAACAACACCTGGCGTTCGTTGAACAATTTTGTTTGCTAAAACTTAATACTAAGTTGAAACACTGGTGCTGGGGCTTTGAGGACTAGGCTAATAATATAAGTCAAGATGTACTTACCAGGAAGAGTTAAGCCTTTTAAAATAATTGTTTCATTTACCTTAACAGCTATGGGAGGTGATTATTCCTGGTGCCCATTTGGCAGACACAGAAAGTGAGGCCCCCAAAGCCCAGGTTATCTGTCCCAGGGACACAGCGCCTGAATCCCACAGCCACAATTTAAACCAGGGTGTGCCTCTCACCAGTTCCTTCAACGAATGTGGCCCAAGGGACTCCAGGGGCCAAGCACCGACCAGTCCCTCAGAGAAAGCAGAAGGCAACCTGGCCACCCACAAGGCCAGCTCCACTAGTGGGAGTTGATAGGTGGGGTCTCCGCCAAGAAGCCTAGAGAAGGGCAGGCAGTACGGATCACATGGCTTCCGGGAAAGGCAGAGAAAGCAGGGTGTGTCCCCAGAGGAGAGCACATGGTATCTGCCCAGTGCAGAAGCATGTGGAGAGAGGAGGAGAGACTTGCTCAGGGTCACACAGCCAGGAAGCAGCTGTGCAGGAGGCTCAGACCCAGGAGGCAGCCTTCCAACACCTGCCCCGAGCTCTGAATCTCAGTTGTGAGTGTTGCAGTCTTTCCATTTACATTCACTGCTCCACTGGGGTCACAGCCTGTGCTGCTCATGCAGCATCCTGGCTTCTGGTACCTACCTCTCCAGGTAATATTCAGTATCTGCTCAGCCAGAATAGTAGCCACCACATGTGCAGTTCATGGTGACTGCCACTCCTACCTGCAGAGGACAGGACAGGCCTCGCCAGACCACTGAGGTACAACTCAGCCTCTGTACACATCCATCTCGGCCAAACTCTCCCTTCCACAGCCAACACCCACCATACATAAAACAGGCTCTGCTTGCGCCCCAGGGGGAGTCAGGGTCTCCACCCTTGGACTGCCAGCCACAGGCGGCCAGGGCATGGGGAGCCTCTGTGCCCCAGCAGCTGCTGCATTGCATTGCACACTTACACATGTAAACGTGTACTTTACACATGCACAGACAGACCAAAAGCACGGTGTATACGTGTAAAAGACACCGAAATCGTGTTTAGCTGTAATCCTCGGCACCGACACTAGGTGACCAACAATGCAGATGAGCAATACTTTTCTGTAATGAACACAGTTTGCAAGATGCATGTTCCACGCATATTTCAAGTAACTGAGCTGCTAAACAATAAAACAAACCCATTTCCTCCCCTGGAAACGAGCTGTGGTGCCCCAGTGCCTCGCCACAGCAGAAGCCAACAGGCGCAAGAAGTACAGCTTGCTCACTCGCGCTGCTGTTCCTGCATCCTGTGGTGTCCATGATGCGAAGCGACGAGTTCCTGGGTGGCAACTTTGGCAGGGTGATGTCCTGCAGACTGGGCATGCTGACCACCATGCGCCTGTGAGTGGTGTGCATGGGCGAGGACTTCCGCGAGGCCATCTTCTCCACCGTCAGCCTCCTGGGGCTTATAAGCATCCCACTGATTCTGGGGTTGAAAAAAGCAGCGCTTTACTTTGTAGAAGAGCAATGATGATTGAGCAGTAAGTGTCAGCGTAGCATCATTTTCAGAGCAGTTAGCCATACAGGGTATCCCTGCCCATGATCGCTAACAGTGGTGGCAAGCTGCTGCCTAAATCCCGCCTAGTGCTGCAGGAGGGGAGATGGCACATCTGTGGGCCCCAGACAGCCCAGAGTCTGAGAAACAGACAGGGCATCATGCATGTTTTAGGAGTGTTCCAGGTGGTCAGGAAAAACCTCAGGAAGAGACAAAGAGCTGGCAGATTTGAGGGCGAGGGTGGAGACCACATGCAGACAGAGGCTAGGCACAGCGTGGACATGTTAACACCAAATGCTCGGGGTGCTCCCCCAGCACGGGGACATATAGGAAGGAGCCTGTCTGTCACCAACTTGTTGAAAATTTCTAAATGTCAGGCTTTTCCTGTTGAATCTATCACTTTTCTGTCCAAATAAACCCACGCCACTGGAGCTCTTTGGCTGCCAGAGCTGTGTGCGAAAGCAAAGGAAGAGCACCTGTCCTCCTCGGACTGGGTGTCCAGGTCCATCTGGGCGTAGGCATCCATCCTGCGGCTAAGCCGGGCTTTCAGGAAAGAATGGAACATGTAGGTGTCCAAAACCTGCAGGAGGTGGCAAAAGGGTGTCACGTGGGCCGCAGGCTTCTCTCCTCTCCCTGTGCAAGGTCACAGTGGCCCCACCAAACTGAGGATCCCACCAGCACCAGTTCCCCAGCATAGAGGGCTCTAAAAGCAGAGCTTCTGTATTTGGTTCTAACCTACCAGGAACATCCCCCAGTTCTTTATCTGCTGGTCTGACATAAGTAGCCACTCCATGTTTGAAGACACAAAAAGTTCAAAAGCCCACACCACCTAGCCACCACGAGAGGTATGCCTGTAAGTGTCTGTGTCCCCACTGACCCAGACCTCTGAGTGTCCCCTGCAGCCCACACTGTCTGCCTCCACTCTCTGCATCAGACACTTCCGCTGAGCTCTGGAACTCAAGGCCTTCGGGGTTCTCACTATAAAGGAGACTAACACTGGGTTCTTTGTTCCCTCTGGACACCTGCTCTCTACGGACCATGGTATTTGGGCAAGTAGTCTGAAGAAGACAAGCCTCCCAGACCTGCAAGCTGCCACCAACCCAGGCAAGGAAGGGAGGGAGAGGGTGCGCAGGAGGCCCAGAGAGGGACAAGCAGGATCCCAGCATGCAGAATGAGGCAGAAAAGCTCAGGATAGAAAGACACAGTGCAGATGACAGTGTGAGCACTGCTTGGCCAGCTGGTGGACCTGCCGTGGCTAGGCCCTACAGCACCATGAGGGCCAGGAAGGGCATGGGGCACAGCAGCGGGGGGGGACTCAGAGCTCAGGGGCGGCATTGCCAGATCCCACAACCTGGCCCAGACACCGTGGTCATAAAACACGGGAGCTTTGAGTTCGGGATTTTCCTTGACCCCTGATTTCCAGTTTTCTGACTTTCCTCCACATTCCCTGTGGGATGAGTCCTGTGTGGCAGCATCGTGGGGTCTGTCTGTGACTCTGATCATCTGCACTGTGAGTTGGGGGACAGCAGGCTTCACAGCAGCCCCCACGTTCCCACACTCAGCTGTCTGCAGTTCTCAAAGGGTGCATATGGACAGAGGAGCTCTGTGGAACACAAAGCAAGAGAAATGTGAAAAACACAAGCGGAGAGATGGAAAGAAGAAGGAAGACTGGCAGAGAGCGGGTGATGTTGGCCATGGTGGCAGGAGTACGAGGGCTGTTCAGGTACAGGCTGTGCAATGAACATGTGGAACTGGCCCCAGTCACAAGTCTGCAGTAATGTGCCCCTCCACAGCGTCATGTGGTGTCACTGTATCATCCATGCTGGGATGATGGGTAATTTGTCTTTTTACTCTATTTCCCCAAAGTGAGGATGTGTTGGGGGGAAATCATTTAAGGATAGAAAGGAGGGGAGAGGGGAGAAAAGGGGAGGGGAGAGGAGAAGAGGAGGAGAAAGGAGAAAGATGGAGAGCAAACTCGTCCTTCCATTTAGGACATCAGCAAGATGCCTGGTAATCATCTGGGAAGAAACAAGGAGGACACATTTGAAGAGCAGCAGACTGGCCTCACCTTCTCAAGTCTCCTGTCTCCAGGGAGCCACAGGAGAAGCCACCTCAGGCTGCCACAGAGGGAAAGGCCTTCTTAAGAGGAGATGGGCAGGACCTTAGGTAGGAGGGTCCCCACCACAGAGCCCTGCAGACAAACTTCCTACAAGGCTTGACACCCAGCTCTCACTCCTAAAGCCACACCTTGGTTTCCACCACTTCCTGAAGCCACTCTCCTGGTCACCATGGCCAGCCTCTGAGCCACACCATCACAACAGTGACAGTTTGGTCTTCATTTGAGACTCACTTTTATGTTCTCTCTTCCTGCCTTGCTTTCATACCACCTACCCCAGGTGTTTCTCTTGATTCCCTGCACCTTCTTGCTTCCCTTGCCGGAACCCCTCTACCTGATCTCCTGGCAGGCCTGGGCTGAGCCATCTCTCTGCTCATCCTCTTTACTCCTCCTGGATTCTGGCTCCAGGTGACCTTACCAGGCTCATGGTGCTAAACATCATGTAGGTTCCAGGGATGCTCAGATGTCTCCCTCCCAGCCAGACCCTCCCCAAGCTGCAGAATGTGCACATCCATCCACCTGACTGCTCGGCACATGGAACCAACACATCCAAAGTGGGTCCCCACGAGATGCTCAGACATAGTGAACCTGCACAGAACTAGTCAGAGAAGGCCTGGGAAGTTGAAAATGAAGCCATTTCCTGAGCTCAGAGAGCAGGGGCAGTTCATGCTCTCAACAGAGAGAAGGGAGAGCCTGGGCCAGACAGGGGCCATCAGGGTCACACATCAGTTGTGGAGGAACTGAACTCTACACTGCCTGGGGAAAGGCTACTCTCAGCCTGTCCCAGAGATGTGCAAAGATACCCACCAAGGACCAAGAGATTCAGCAAGTGACATGAGCCATTAAAGCCCGGGATGTCACTTTTTATAACAGACAAAAACTGAAACCCAGCTGGGCTCGGTGGTGTAGACATGTAACCTCAGCTACTCAGAGGCTGAGGCAGGAGGACTGCAAATTCACAAGACTCTGTCTCAAAATAAAAATGTAAATAAATAAAAATAGCTGGGGATGTAGTTCAATGAGAAGCCCTGGGTTCCACCCCCAGTCACACCAAAAAAAAAAAAAAAAAAAACCTGAAACTACCAAAATGCTCATTAACAGATTGACAGTAAAACAGGGTGTGCTCTGCCCTAACACTGGAAATTCTTTGGCATTAGGGACAATGGCAAGCAACTGTTGAGAAAGCCATGCAGTCAGCCCCAAAGGCCAAGGGAAGCAGCCAGGAAGCTAAGAGCTGAGGTGATGCCCAGCACAGGACTCTGAAAGGGCCCGACCTGTCTTGAGGGACAGACACTCCAGGCCTTGGAGAGGGACAGGGTGACTGGGAAGGACCATGGGAAGCGCTGGTGCCAGTGGAAGTGACTGATGTCCAGATTGAAGACATGGTTACACAGGTAGGTACATTTGTCACAGTTCATCAAACTCGACACTGAAAATGGGTGCATTTTATTATATGCAAATTATACTCTAAAAGCTGAAGAGAAAGGGGATAAAAAAAGGAATTAAGATGTAATAGGTACCTGTATCAGTTCCCCACAAAGAATGTAAACATATGTACCTCAAACACGTCCTGATAAGAAAGAGAGAGAGACAGAGACAGAGACAGAGACAGAGGCAGAGGGAGAGAGTGCAAGCCAAAGGATCAAAAAGAACCATGAAAAACAGACTCCTTGGAAAAGAAAACACAAAACGGTAACAGATCTTGAAAAAGTCTTATTTTGGAAAACGTTTAAACACAGAAAAGTAAAACAGGCTGGACACGGGCGAGGCTGCCCAAGTCCACACCTCTCACCTGCTTATAGAACCGCTGCTCCCCTAGGGCTCTTGTTTTCAGAAACTCCTCGCTGTTAAAGACCCTGTGTTCGTAATTCAGGTGATTCTTCACGTCCCTGACAAAGAAAGGGCAGTCCAAGTGCTGAAACACTTCAAACACATAAAAAACACACTGCTTTTAGCAGCAGCAGCAGGAGGACAAGAAATATGCATGGCAGGTCTGTTCTTCAGAGAGATTACCCTCACCCCCAAAATGTGAGGATCTGCGTGGACTGCGTGGTCAGCAAACTTTCCCTGGCTAGGATGGACCCCCCAGGAGACAATGTCACTGGCATCTTCCTGGGGAGCCCCTAGCTTTTCATGTGATTGAGACTCACTAATCAGCCACGGTCTGGGAATGATGCTAAGTCCAAACGCAACACGGGGAGCAGCCACTCGCCCCAGATGCTGACCCCACTTGGCTACCGGCCTGCCCTGGACAAGTCTCTTCCCTCCTTACACCCCATTTCCTCATGTGATTATCGGCCCATGGAATTTCAGAATATAACCTCCCAGTTCTGAAGTAAACTTCAACCAATAGGATCAATGACCTTACAAGGCATAGTCAGTACATAGTATGTTCAGTATACTCCTTCCATTGTGGGGAAAACGATTAGTCTATCTAGAGGACATAACATTCTATAATCCGCAATCATATTTTCTGCTTTTTAAATCAATTCATGGGTCTTGTATAAAGTGTTGTGTTTTTTTTAAAAAAAGTCCATCACCTTGATCATGAAAGACTTATAAGAACAAAAGGAAAACAATATACTCAGGACCATGCTAATTACACTGCTTTGAGCAAAGAGATAGCATAATCTATCTGAAATACACCATCCCATTTTTATAATAAATCATTTGCTTTCTGTAAGTAACGACATCAAAAAACAAGGCCATTAACATAGCAACTCAATTTCTGTACTGTATCTCCTGGAAACACACATGACTAGTCTATCTAGTCAATTCTAGTTGCAATGCTAGGGAAGGAATAGCAAGCAAGAGACTTCTCATGATGGTAACTACGGGATGAGAGGAAAGAAAACCTTCCAAGTGGCAAAGCCACAGTGCCCTGTCTGATCTGGAGGCTACTTTAGGAGCTCCACTGTCTGCTTTGAGTCACACAAAAATGACCTGCCTATCCTTTCTCCCCCAGATGCAGGTCTCTTGGCGCACAGGATCCTCCCTGCACTGACCCTAAGCCCTAGACCAGTGCACATCTTCACTGACAAGCTCTCCCAGCAGGTCTGTGACTGGCCCCCTGGAGGCCACCTGGAAGCAGCCATCCATCCACATGGCCACTGACAGGACAGAACAACCAAGAAGATGCTAGCCAGGGTCAGAGTGAAAATACCCAGCTCTCGATAAACCTGCTGATGGCAATAATGACAGGAAAAGGCTTGGCAGGGACGCAGCCTCTTATGTTGTCAGATGGTCTTGGTGGTCTGAGCTTTGGGGCCAGCTGCCCTGAAGTGCCACAGGCTGGCTGGCTGCCTCTCCCAGATGCCAAGCGTGCCCCTCGAGATACCTGAAGATGCTCACAAGCAGCTGCAGGGTGATGTGCTGGACGCGGGAGTTGAGTGCCTGCTGCCAGGCTCGTTGGCGGGCACGTCCCTCATTCAGATCCGTGCTGGAACCCAGGTGAGCGAGGTATAGCTCAGGGTGGAGCTGGAGGCTCTGGACCCTGAGAGGAAGCAGATGAGGCTTTATCATGGAGCACAACCCTGTGACAGTTCACCAGTCACGGCCGCTGTTGCAGATAGGTGGGTACTTCAGGATGCTCTGAGTACCGGTCCATCACTCAGGGGGCAGGCAGTCATTATGCATTTGTAGCTGGAAGAACATTCTCCTCTGCATAGCACACACATCTTTGGACCATGCACACTTTTAATCCCAGTGAGTCACTGCAACCCTGGGCACTGTCTGGCTAGTGTGCACTCCTTCCGGGATACCTAAGGATTTCCGCAGAGGCTGCATCTTAACCAGCCTGAGAGGGATGCAGGGAGGAACAGTCATGGCACCCCCAGCAGTTTCCTCTTGGCATTCCCTGCCCAGGCAGGACCAGATGCTCCCTCTGTGTCTGCACCTAACGTCCTGGGTGTCATCGCTCATGCCCACCAGGGGATACCCACCACTGGCTCATCTGCAGGTCCTCATTCGGAGTCAGTGAGTAACGGTCATCTCTGCCACCCTGAGCCACTATAATCACAAGGCTTGGCCTTCCTAACACTACCCAAGGCCAGGCTGTGAGAGGGACTCTAATTTCAAGGAGCAAATCTGTAGGGTTTTGTGGTGGAGGGGTGTTTTTTTGTTTTTTGCAGTACTGGAATCAAACCCAGGGACACTGAACCACTGAGCTACACCACTGGCCTTTTAATTTTTCTTTTTAATTTTGAGGTAGGGGCTTACTAAGTTGCCCAGGCTGGGCTCAAACCTACAACTGTCCCATGTCAGCCTTTCAAATATATAGGATTGCAGGCACGTGCCACTACACTTGCCCCGTCTGTCATTTTAAATAAGCAAAAAGAGAGAATCAATGGCGATTTGTTCCACAGATATTCCTTAAGCACCTACTATGTACCAGGCCTAGTTCTAGATGCTGACTGAGGCAAAGCCCCCGCCTTGAGCTTACATTCAGTGGGGAAGAAACAGAAAAACAGATAATTTAACCACAAAACAAGACACAATGGAGAGGTCAAGCAGAGAATCCACACAGGGTCATAGGCTGCACATGGTAAAGGTCAGACTGGGTGGAGAGGTGTTCTCCCAGGAGATGACTTGGAACCTGAAATGTGAAAGGCAAGACACAAGTGGTAGGAGCAGATGGGGGCAGTGGGGGGGGTGGTCACCAAAGGCCCTACTGTGGGCACAGTGGGCCTGCCAGGCTAGTGTGGCTCCAGCCCAGGGTAAAGCTGTGAAACTAGGGCCAAGTGGTCAGTAGGAGGCTCTGGAGCCACTCCTGGCGTGTCAGGGAGCTGCTGCTAAGAAGAACATCCCCAGTTCTGTCTGGCCCAACTGATCAGACTTTGGGTAACTACCTGCATGACAGGGTTGTGACAACTGTCATGTTGCTTGTTGGCACCAAATCAGCCTGTGACCCAGCAGATCATAGGATGGACAGCACAGTAGGGAAGAACATGTGACCAGCTCCCCTGCATCGAGTATGCTGGAGTCCTTATCCTCCCTTGTACAGGGACAATTGGGTCTGGGGGAGAAGGCTGTCCACTCCCTGCACCCCTAGAATGTGGTCCTTCCCTCCTACCCACACACTAAGCCAGCAGAGCCCTGCACCAGGTCCCTGTCCCTGCCCCTGCCCTCCAGGAAGGTCAGCAGCAGCAAGGAGGCCATGACAAGTGCATACTTCTGATGAAAGTGACAGAGACAGAAGGGCAGGGAGAATGACTAGGAGCCAAGGGCTTCCCAGAGAAGCTGAGGAAGAAAGCCCACTGCCCCTTGTCCCTTCTGGCCAAATGCCCATGTGCAGATGCACATTGCACCCCAGAACTCTTGGGGAGACCACACTGCAACCTGGCTCGTGGGCTCAGAGGCTTGGAACACACAGATGCATCATGGACAACACATGGGTTCGTTCATGTTTATAAACAAAGTCCCCGTGATGAACCTATTCGAGACACCACATGTCATGTACCCTGTTTCCAACCTGTGCACCATGTGCAGTTGTGTTCTGGAATCCTAGCAATGCAGACAGCAAAGCAAACACCTGAGAAACTGGAAGAGCTCAGTTCTAGAAGGACTCTGAAAGTCAGGGGAAGTAGCTCCTGCTTATCTGAAGGTAAACAGGACAGGGAAGACATGAGTCTTGCCTTCCAAGTTCACACGGGTCCATACTCCAACAGAACACCTTGCACAGGTGCCCTGAGCTCAAACCGCCCGCAGATGCAGGAAGAGGAGAGCCCTGTGACCCTGCACCCCCACCGCAAGGGAGGATACCCCACCCTTCTCCCCCTCCCTTTCCCCCACCCTCTGCCCCTGCACTTTCATCACAGCTGTTCCTTGGGGCCTTTTGGGACTTCTAAGATTTTTGAGATGGGAAGAATAATAAAGGTGGCACTCCTATGTAGAGGTTGAGTGTCTCTTATGCAAAATGCCTGAAACTGGGCATGTAGCTCAGCGGTACAGTGCTTGCCTAGCATGCATGAGGCCCTGGGCTTGTCTCCAACACTGTAAACAGAAACAAAAACAGCCTGGGACCAGAAGCCTTTCAGATTTCAGATTTGGGGATATTTGCATATACGTAATGAGATATCTTAGAGAGGGAATCCAAGTCCAAACATGAAGTTCACTTATGTTGTACATATAGATTGAAGGCAGCATATTCTGTACAGTATTTCATTTTGATGTGTCACATGAGGTCAGGGGCAGAGTGTCCTATTTGTGTCACGTCAGCACTCAAATGTTTTGGATTTTGGAGCATCTCAGATTTCAAATTCTGTATTTTGCAAAAACCACCTGGGTAGAAGGAATAAACTACACCAAGGAAAGTCAGATGTAAGAAAACCCACATGGAGGGAGGCCAGGACAAACTGCCCCTCTCCTTTCTGCACCCCCTGATATCATCTCTATGTCTTCTGATATCCCAACAAAAGACGAGGTGGGGATGACTACCCTACATACAGTTGACCCCCAGGGTCGGCAGACACCAGTATGGCTGGGCTGTCTGCCAAAAGCATAAAAGGAACCAAGTGTCATTTCTACAACTCACATGCAAGGTCTGACAGTAGTCGGACCCCCGAGCCATGAGGACAGACAAGCAGGGGTTCTCCTTCTACCCTTTTTTCAAGAACTTGTGGGGAAAAGGTGCTACACAAGCAACTCCAAGACAGGCCAGTGCTGCTGCACCCAGTGGTCCTGTATGGCCCAAGCTGAAATCCCCTTGGGCTACAACCACACAACCCAGCACACATGGCAGCCTGCCATGACCAACAATTAACCTCCCTCCACCACTCAGGAGGAAAGTCCTGCCCAGCCTCTGTACCATGGCAGAGACCACAAGGCCCCAGAGCCTAAAATATTTATGAACTGGTCCTTTTTGGAAGAAGTTTACTGACACCTGATCTGAGCCAATGAAGCTTAGTAAAAGAGATGAAAGAAAGTGTAAACAAAACTATAAAACGAGGTCTGAAAAAATAAGAGCACCAATAGATTGCCAGGGGAGGTGAGAGAAGGTCACATCCACAAGGTCCCCTGGACTGAGCATCCCAATGCCGGGCCACCAGTGTTCTGTCACTACCATATAGTCCTGCCCACTTTCAGCATTTAATGGGTATTCAACACATATCTAGTGAATGAACAAGAGATAACCATACAGGACCTGAGACATAGAACAGAGGGTCAGGAGAGGGGGAGTTAACTGTCCCCAGATTGTTAAGCCATAATTAGAATTTAGACAAAACTGGAATAAAGACAAATCCCTTTTCTTTAGAAATATTTGCAAATAATTTCTAAATTCTAAATACATAAAACACCTATCAACAACATAAAATTGGAAAAAGACACTCAGAGTAGCAAACACAGAATTTAAACAAAGATCTTCTCAAACACATACTATTTCCTGTTACCTCTGAATAAACATCTGTGCTGCCAAGAAAGGGATGTCGGGAATGTCCATGTCATTGTCTGAGGACTTAGAGCAGGTGATGTTACCATGATCAATATCTATGAGAATTAAACCATCAGCTTCCTGCAAAATAAAGATTGATGTAAGAATCTTTGAATTTGTATACACCTTTAAAAACACGCAAGTGTATTTCACATTGACTAAGACAGTATCATGGTTTAAATTATTCTAACATATGATCCCCAGGAGTGCCAAAAATTACTCTAATATGCACATATATCCTTATCTCTACAAAAAATGTAGAATATACCATGAATGATATCAATGGGATAAATCTGATTAAATGTTCCTTTCTCTTATTTTTCATTATTGTAGTAAAATATACTAACATACTATTTACCATCTTTATCAATTTTGAGTGTACAGTTCAATACCATTAATTATACTCACATAGCTGTGCAACCTTCACTGCCATCCATCTCCAAAACTTTCTCCTGCTCCTAAACTGAAACCCTTCCTAAACTAAAATTCACCCTTCATGCCCTCTTCCTTTTAGCCTCTGATACCCACCATGCTACTTTCTGTCTCCTCTAGCTTGACTCCTCTAAGGACCCCACATAAATGGAATCATACGATATTTGTCTTGTTACTGGCTTGTGTCACTTAGCAGAGTGTCTGTGAGGTTCATCAGTATTGTAGCATGGGTCAGAGTTCCCCCTCCTGTTCAGGCTGAAAATCCACTGTATAAATAGACCATATGCTTTTCTCTTTAAGTCAAGATTCCAATTCATGGTGTCAAGTTTTCACCAACCGTGGTACAAACACCATATGTACCATTTCATGGTGTCCTGGGGGGACATTCCAGGCCTCCATTGAGTACTCCACCAGCACTCAATGCCCGGCCAGCTCTGCTACTCAAGATCCTGGACTAAGTGACACACACATGCAGAATTTCTGAAATATGCACGTAGACTACTTATAAAGTCTTATCCATGCCAAAATACACTCAGAATGGGCGCTTTACTAGAGTTCGGGGACTCCAGTCTCCAGACTGTGACGCTGACTCTCTCTGAAGGCAGCACTCTGGCCTTTCATCCCGAGCCCTGCCTCATTCCAGGTGACAAATGAGATACTATGCGCAAACACCAGCATCCTCTTGGCCTCGAGTCTCAAGGCAAACAGAGTCCTCAGCCAGCAAGCACACAGTGCCCTCTGAAAGAGTCACTGCCAGCCTTTTGCAAGGGCTCTGGGCAGACATGGTACAGGATCACCCCCAGAGCCCTCTGCAGACCCCACCACCAGCCAGCAACATAAACGTGCAAACACACCAAAACTGCTTTTGGTTAGGAGCAACTGTGGCTCTGGAATCTCCCAAAACAGATAACTCACGAAGCAAATTTCCTGCATGAGCACTGACTGGAATTGTTAAGTAAACATGCCAAAAAAGTTTCCCTCCTGAAGAGTCTGGAACAAGAAGGTTTTTTTCCCCAATGACTAAAAAAGGAAACAACTTTAAACTTCAGAGCATGGCCTATTTTTTCTTGTCCACAAGGTACACCCGGTGATGTTTTTCTGTTCCTTCCACAGAGCTCAGAATGGCGTTTTCCCAAAGTGTGTTTTTCCTCCAGTGAATCACTGGCTTTAGAAGACCACAGAAAGAATACGTGCCCTTTCACAGGAGGGACTAGGCCCAACCTACCACCTCCCACCTTCCTGGACACATGAGCAAGTGCCCGGAGATAGAGATTTGCTTTAATACATCTCGCCAGCTTGAACCACCAGTGATACATGCACGAGAGCCCCAGTAGGCAGCTTGTACCATCCGCAGGGGCTGTCTCATGGCACCCAATGGGTCAGCCACACATGCACCACCAGTAGCTCAGAGCTGCCCAGTAGGGAGTCATATGAATTACAGCCCTGTCATGAACATGTTAAACCTCCAGGAAAAGGGGCTGCGGGGGACACAGGGTCTAGCAATAGGCCAGCAGCAGACTGCAGAAGATGGCAAGGCACACTGGCATCCACTGTATTCTTCTCGGTTTCTGTGTACACTTAAAATCTTCAATAGATAGTTAAATAGTTAAAATAAATAAATAAATAGTTAAACACCAACAGCATTTTTCACAGAACTGGATAAAATAATCCTAAAATTCACACTGAACCGGAAGTGACATAGAAGAGCAAAAGCAATCCTGGGTAATAAGAGCAAAGCAGGAGGCAGCACAGTTCCAGACTTGAAGTTGTATTACAAAGCTAAAGTGATAAAAACAGCATGGCGCTGGCACAAAAACAGATCTAAGGATCAATGAAATGGAAACACAGGATGCAGAGACAACCCTAAGCACATTCAACTATTTGATCATTGACAAAGGCGCCAAAAACATATACCAGGGGAAAGAGAGATTCTTTAATAAATGGTGCTGAGGAAACTGGCTATTCGCATGCAGAAGATTGAATCTAGACCCATATTTTTCACCATGTAATAAGCTAAAATTGAAATGGATCAAAGAACTAAATGTTGAAACAGAAACACTTAACCAGCTGGGAGATGAAATAGGTAAAACTCTTAAAGTTACAGGTATAGGCAAAGACTTTCTGAATAGATCCCTGGTTCCATGAGAAACAGTACCAAGAATAAAGAAATGGAATCACATCAAATCACAAAGCTTCTGCACAGCAAAAGAAACAACCAACAAAGAGAAGAGAAAAACCTACAGAATGGGAAAAAAAAAGTTTTTGCCAGCCATTCCTCAGACAGACGGCTAATATCTAAAACAGTAGCGGTGAAACTATGGCACGTGTTGTGCTGCAGTAGGCTGTTTATATTACTGAAAACTAAAAAGTTCACCATCACTGATCTAGAATATACACAGAACTCAAAAAAATTAGACCCCCCATAAATAAAAGACCCAATCAAAAGATCAGCAAGTGAAACAAAGAGACACACAGAAGAAGTACAAATGGCCAATAAATATGTGAAGAAATGTTCAGCATCACTGGCCATTAGAAAAATGCAAGTTGAAGCAACACTGAGTTTCCTTCTTACCCCAGAAAAAAGTGGCCATCATCAAGAAATCAAATAACAAATGAGGGCAAGGTAGTGGGGAGAAAAGGAATGCTTCTATGCTGTTGGTAGGAATATAAACTAGACAACAATATGGAGATACCTCAAAAAAACTAAAACTAGAAATTCCATTTGATCCAGCTATTCCTCTTCTAGGTATCTTCCTGAAAGAGTCAAAGACATTATATTACAGCAATACATGCATACCCATGTTCATGGCGGCACACTTCTTAATAGTTAACTCTTGGAAGCAGCCTATAATATCCCTCAGCAGATGAATGGATAAAGAAAATGTGGTATTTACACACAGTGGAGTACCACCCTGCCATAAAGAAAGATAAATTTGAGTCATTTGTGTGGGAAAATGGATGCACCTTGAGACCATAATGTTAAGTGAAATAAATCAGATACATGAGCTTAAATATTGCATGGTTTTTCTTATATTAGAAACCCAAATTCTAAAGAAAGAACAAAATAAAAGATAGGAAATAAGGAGCTAGACCTTTCTCACATGGCAAGGTGATCAAGAGATAAAGGGAGATGGAGGGAGGAGAGGAAAAGGGAATGAAAAAAGGAATTGAGATGTGTTATGTACATGTACCAACTCCACACAACAAATGTAAACATTATGTACTGTAAACACGTACTAATAAAAATGTTAAAAAAAATAGAATAAGAAAAACGTTAAACATAAACCTACCCTGTAGAGATGCCAGTAAGCACATGAAAAGATGCTCGACATCATTAGTCACTGGGAAATAAATGCACAGGCAAACCACAGTGAGCCTCCAGTTCCCACCCTCCAGGAGAGCTGAAATCAAAAAGACAGATGATAACAAGCACTGCCAAGGATGCAGAAAAACCAGAACTTCCTAGCTACTGGTGGGAATGTAAAATGAGGCTGTTTCATTGTCACAGTCTGGCAGCTCCTCAAATGATTAGACACAGAGTTACCACAGGACCTAGCAATTCTGCTCATAGGCATCTACCCAAGAGAAATGCAAACCTCAGTCCACACAAGAACTTGTACAAGAGTGTTCCCAGCAGCCTTATTTGTAAGAGCTAAAAGGAGAAAACAACCCAAACAGCCATCAGCTGTCACCAAGTTGTCATCAGTCTGTCAGCTATACCACGGTATGGCAGAGGCACACAGTAGAATCCTGTGCGGCAATAAAATTGGGATATTATAATACAGGTGAACCTCAAAAAATATGATGCTAAGTGAAAGAAGCCAGACTCATTTTGAATGAGTCCACCTGTAGGAAATGTCCAGAACAGGCAAAGTAATCAGGTAAACCTTGTAGCATATAAACTGTATCGCAATAAAGCTGTTTGGGTTGTTTGGGTTGTTCTTACAGTACTTGAGATTGAAACATGGTGCATGCTAGGCAAGTACTCTACCTCTGAGCTACGTCCCCTGCCCTTTTTAAAATTTTATTTTGAAACAAGGTCCAAGTTGATCAGGTTAGCCTTGAACTTGGAATCCTCCCGGCTCAGCCTGCCGAGTGGCTGAGATTACAGGCATGTGCCACTACACCTGGCCAAAAGAAGTGTTTATTAAAAACCAATCCAACTTGCATGCTGCCTGCTAGAATTGTCACAGTATTTATCTATCCAGGACAGATAACCATTTAAACGTATGCCATCTTCAAGCAGCATAACAGTAATGACAGCTGCCATTTATTAAGCACTTAATGTTTACCAGGTGCTGTTTGTTGCTCACTTGATCCTCACCCTAAGAGTGAGGCTGGCGCATACACTGTCCTTTCATAACTAGATAAAGAAGGGGTTCCATGCTTTGTCATGAGTCAGCTATATGAAAGTCAATAGCCACTAAATACAGCAAGGCTATGAGCCTCTCTAACACCTAAGGAACAGGCTGCATGTCTTGCATTTTTCTAGGAACAAAATCTATAACGCCAACAAACCACAAAAGTTAATTTTCAAAAAAATACTGGAAAGTACGTAGCAACAGCAAAGGAGCAGCCAACTACCAAATCCCAGGCAGGCACCCAGGGCCATGTGGAACACAGACTCTTCCTCAGCTCCTAGCCCTGTTCAGAAGGACAGGTCCTTGTCACCCTTCATAGACAAGGAATCAGGCTGAGAAAGGGCAGGTATTCACACAAAGTTACAAACAAGTAAGCAAGAGAGGCTGACTCGAATTGAGGATCCAGGGGCTCTAACGCCTACACGCTTCTCACTGGATCTCCTAGGGTCCCCTGAGCTGCCTGAATCCGAGTGGCCTGGGCAGGACCACAGGCTCCAGGACTAACAACACGGTAGCTTCAAACACACCCCAAGGTCACCCAGGGCAGGGGAGCCAGGATACAATGTGTGCTCAGCATAGTGCCTAGAGCACAAGAAGCACTTAAGAACATCAGTGGTCTCTCCTCAGCACAGTGTACTCTGCCCTCACTGCACACCACTTTCTGGTTTTTTCGTTTTGTTTGTTTGTTTTTTGGATACTGGAGATAGAACCAGGGTGTTGAACCCACCAGGTACACAGCACTTTCAAAAGCCACTTCCCACCATCCTTGCAACAGACACACGAATTTAATGCTCCACAGCAAGCATTCTATACCTAACCTTGCTGACTTCTCCAAAGTGGTCGAGGTGGCAGCCCATGAGAAAAGACGTAGGAGCCATGACAAAATCCAGCATCTGGCCCGACAGGATGGGCACGAAGGTGTGCTGCCACTGCAGGGGGTGGAGGTAGACCATGAAGCACTCGGCAATGAGCGTCAGCAGGGCCCAGTCGGAGGAAAAGAACACGATCCGCTGCTCCGTCAGAAGGCAGGATAGTATCTGGGGAGACCAACCGTACCGTTCAGATGCCGCCAATCCAGGAGAGCAAACTTGAAACACTCAGTGAACCAGAGTACAGACTTTATCCCAGGCTCCCGGTTCCATTTGCCAAAACCAAAGCCACCCGAGACACCACAAAAGGTTCTACTTACAAATATTGTGCCCTGTGATGAATGCTGGTGCTAAGCAAAAAAATATTTTGAGTATACCAATTCTGTACTATATGCCAGTCTCTGATAAGGAACGTTCTTTGGGTGCCCCATGAAGCCACCCAGAGCGAGCCGTACCTGCAACACCTTCTCGGGCTGGAAGCACAGCAAGGGCAAGTGAAGGTCCAGGTCAATGACAGGGCTCTCGGGGTCTGCTCGGGAGGGAAACACGACGTGCAGCGGCTTCATGTTAAACATCTGTGATGACCAAGAGCCACAGTTAGCTCAGAGAGCTGCTCCCAGCAGAGGCCAAAATGTGCCCAAATTCACTATTTGGGCACAGGAAGTGTCTGAGTTAGCTACCAGATGATAGGTCACAAAATTACACATCAGTCTAGAGATACTCATAACCGCCTAAAGTTCACACGTAAACTAAGTACATAATGATTTTTTTTTTGTTAAGATAGTTGATCAGCAAACTGTTCACTGGAAGACAAAGATAGACATTTGTCCCAAGTGGCACAAATTCTACAGCAAGCACACTCAAATTATTCCTCAGCATTATATCTTACTGCTAGTTACCATGTATTTATGTGTTCTCAGTATTTTCCATTTAACAGTCAAAGTTCCTTAGACTTGTAGTTCAAAAAATCTTAAGACCTTTCCTTTTTCTAAATGATATGATTTTGAAATAATGCTTCAGTGTAAATTCTATGTTCACAGAATGCCCATCTCATGTTAAAGGACCTAGTTGGGGAAGGAAGAAATCAAAGAGAAAGACACAGTTGCTTTCACAGAGGGGCTTTCCAGCTTCTTGGGAGACAAAGCTGATGACAGCAAGTTTCCAGCACCACAGATGTTGCCACAGGGGTGGCTGGGAGCTCGGGCACCTTCTCTCCCCCAGGTTCCGCTAAATGAGCAGAATGGAATGACAGAGTCATAAGCAAAGATGCAGGAGATAGAAAGCAAACACAGAGAGGAGCTTCATCAAGGGAAAGCACAGAAGGAGGAAATTGAGAGCAACAGGGGACTGGGTCAAGGAAAAGGGTAAGAAGACAAAGTATTTGCCCTTCATACTTCCCTACAGTCACTTACATCACTGTTGTAAGTATATTTTCATGGGAGAAAAACCAGAAACAAGATCATAATTTTTTGGTACTGAGGACACAAGTAAGAGCTCCTCATCAATACTTGAACACTTTGCTTTCCTATTACCAATTTGGCTACAGAAGCAAGACACATTAAACATAAGGCAACTTGGGCCAGTACAGCTCAGTGGAAGAGCATTTGCCCAGCATGCACCAGGCCCTGGGTTCAATCCCCAGGACCTCAAAAGTAAGAAAATAAAATAAGGTAGAAGGGATTGGGGATTTAGCGCAGTGGTAGAGCGCTTGCCTAGCAAGCCCAAGGCTATGAGTTTGATCCCCAGCACGCCCCCCCCCAAAAAGGTAGAGTCATTTATGTGACCAATAAAGGTCTTTTTGTGTAAAACAAAATAAAATGGAGTTAAATTCTCCAGGTTGTGATGCATTAATAATTATAAAATTTATATGAAAAATTCCCATTTCAAAAAATAAAATGTTAACCAGTTACCCAATTAAACATAAAAGCAGATGCTAATCATTCTACCTCTTGCTGCTGCTTGTCCCTGAGATGCCTTCGTGCACACAGGTAGTGTACAGCCCGCACACTAGTTCCCTGCGGGCTCTGTTATCTTACTGTCTTTGCAAATGAAGAAACTGAGGAGATGCAGATTCTAGGTCAACTCTTGCCAAATGTCATCCAATTTGAGTCCCAAAACAATAGTAGGTTCATATTCAAACCAACATAGATAGTGACTCAGGAACAGTGGGGGCATGTTATACACACACACACACACACACACACACACACACACACACATACACACGTGCAGGTACATTTCATTGTGCAAGCCCAATTAGGCCCAGTATTAGAAAGTGGGTAAGATCAGACTTGCTGGCAGGCAGAGGAAGCCCTGGGGCTTCAGTGTCCCTAATATCTGCTTCTCTCCAGCTGGAGGCCCAGACACTGTCAGGGACAATGGTGTCAAACAAGGACAAGGTGAAGAGGCTCAGCTTCCATTTCTTCCCCACCCCCTATGCTGTGGGGCTTCCTGCATCTTCCAGTTAGCATAGAGCTGACCCTGCCCAGAAGTAACAGGAAATGGCTGCACGTCACACACAGGCACGTCACTCAAAGCATAAGCACTGCTGCTGACAACTGCCATTAACACCTCTAGGAGACATGAGCTGGCAGTGGGTTCTAGAATGTGCTACTAAGTCAGCTCCCAGTACAGATGAAAACTCTCACCTAAACCAACCTCTTGGGTTTCTTTAAGACAACAAACATGCTGGATGTGGTGGTACACACCTGTAATCCTAGCTCCTCGGGAAGCTGAGGCAAGGGGATCACTAGTTCAAGCCTAGCCTGGGCAATGTAGCAAGACTCTGACACAAAATAAAATTTTAAATAGTAGCTCAATGATAGAGCATTTATCCACTATGCATGAGGCTCTTGGTTCAATCCCCAGCACTACAATTTAAAAAAAAAAGGCACTACCAAGTGACATTCCTTCAAATGGATCATGAGCAATGTGCTTCCTTGGCCCCTGGAGCCAATAAGAGGCTAAAGAAGGTCACATCACCTGACTGAGCCCATGGGGCATAGATGTGAGGTCCACGGTCAGAGCTAGACATACAGTACTGCCGTGGCCTCTTCCACATGCTGCTCAGTGTCTGATGGAGGAGACAGACATTAAACACACACACACATGAAGCCTCATCAGAGATAGCGTTGTGCCCTGCAAGAAGGGCTGGGGACTGTGAGAGGGACAAGGAGATTACCCAGAAGCTGCTGTGAGGAGTTGACAACTACACACCAGCCAGAAGATGAGCAGGTGCTGGCCACAGGACATGGAAGAATTACTTTCAGAACTGCGTGTGCAAGAGCCCTGTGGCAGCACCTCCAAGGGATTGATGAGAACCCAGTGAGGCTGGAGCCCAGCAAGCAAGGGTGAGAGACACAGAGCAAAGCAGGACAGTGAGACGGGGTACAGGGTTGAACTGAGACATGCAGTGCAGAACCCTTGTGGGTTTGGAGCAGAAAAATGGAGCACAGCTTACAAGTTTTAGTGGTCTCTGCAGCCACTGAGCAGAGGATGAAGGGAAGGGCTGAGGAAGAGTGGAAGTGGGCAGGCAAGTGGTTCCCAAGTCACGCACATGGGAGAAGCAGGTGGCTTGGAATAGAGAGATGGCAGGAACACAATTAAAGGGGAGAGGCAGGTGGACAGGGCCTGAGGGACAAGTGAGCATGCAAGAGAAGGAAGGTCAAACATCAACCTCCATTAAGCTGTCCCAGGGACAGTGGGAGAAGGGACCAGACACCAGCAGAGCTGGAAGCCCAGGTGCAGAACGCTGCTGTGAACACCTCAAAGACATGGCTGCACCCTGCTTGATCTAGTGCAAATTCGAGAGCAGTGCTAGGCTGTAGGATGAAAGCACAAATTTGGATGACTTCACTGCATGCCCTGTCAATAAGAAAACACCAGAGGTAGGCCGAGCCTCCCTAACTTGAAACCCAAACCCTGCAGTTCTCCACATCCAAACATTTTTGAGCACTGCTATGACGTCACAGTGGAAAATTCCTCACCTGACCTCATACCATGAGCCACAGTCAAAAAACAAGTGCAATTGGGTGTGGCTGTACAGACCTGTAACTCAACACCCTGGAAGGCTGAGGCAGGAGTATCTCAAGCTCAAACTCAGCCTGGGCCATCAGTGACCTAGTGAGAACCTGTCTCAAAACAAAAAGTGGGGAAAAGCAGGGGCTGCAAGGGGTGCTGGGGATGCAGCTCAGTGAGAAGGCCCTGGGTTCGATCCCCAATACCACACAAAAAAGTAAGTGCACTAAATATATTTTATAAAATGACTTTTGGACAAGGTGAGGTGTGTATGAAACACAAATACATTCTGTGTTTAGATTTAGGGCTCATCCCCAAGGTGTACTATATGTGCAAATATTCCAAAATCTGAAAAAAAAATTCAGTATCTGAAACAATTCCCTTATCCTACAAACTTCAGAAAAGAAATCCTCTCCCTGTATCCACAAAATAAAGTCACTCCCTACAAAGGTCCCCAGTAGTAGACCAGAGGCGACCTGCTCTCTGCTGGACTAGAATGCCCTGGCAGGATTCACTGCCCAGCAGATTGCTAGGTTTGGAGTAATATTAAAAATACATGTTTAAAAAAAAATACATGTTTTCAACTCAAGATCACAAGCCTCCTGACAAGAAAATTTGTTTTTTCAATAATCAATAAAAAAAATGTAGAGGTCCAAATTTATATGTATAATCTTCCAAAGTACACTAATAAAGCTGATCTGACATTTACTAAACATTTCCAGATGTCTATAAATAGATGTGTTTTGAAAAGAAAGCATCCTGTGTAGAGAGAATGAGTTCAGAAAATACTGAGTCATGGGGAACAGGTTTCTTCACCCAGCTCAGCAGCCTGACACATTACTCAACCCAAGGGGAATTTGGGCCCCACTTCTCCACCCCGGCTTCACCCTGAAACCCCCATCATGAAGGAGGTAGTAACATTTCTCGGAATAGAACCCAGCCTGGGAAATACTTGTCTATTAATTAAACACAGTGGCATTTCTAAGAATAACAAAACATACAAAACCAGTTACTTTTCATTAATTCCACTGTGCAAGAGAAAGCATTAACAAGCTAAATATAATACCCAATATTCAAGACAAATGAACAAAATGAAAATTTCAAATTTAAGTAAACTAGGAGGATTTACTTAAATTGAAGGATTGGGGTCTCTATGTATTTTCTGCATATCAAGAAACAAACTTGCATGTTAACACCAAAGCATCTCATTACATACTACTAGCTCAGTTCTTCATGAGCCACTCTGCAAAACTCAATCCAAAATATTTAACTTTTCACCTTTAGAAAGGGCCTTGAGAAGTGCAATAAACACAGCTAGAACTTAATCTTCAACATATTACTTTTACTACTTTCAAAGAAAAACCCATAACATAATTCCAGATTTAATTTACCAAATGGAGTGGTCCGGGTGGGGGACTAGGTATTAATGATAGTCTCGCAGCAAACTCTTTTATATGATTGTCAACTTCAAAGTCTTTACAGAGCTTCAGATGAGTCAATAAACTAAAATGCAAAAGACAAAAATCAAGTCACAAAATAAAAGTGAGAATCCAGTTGTCCCTCATAGTCTTTCTAATCAAGCTGACATCTCCTGAAGAGTCTGCATGTTCGATTCCAGGACTCTCCCAAGTTATCAGATGGTGACTCCCCAGGGTGGGGATGGCTGGAAGGGGCCACAAGGGGAGGGTTTGGTGGCAGCATAGTCATGTTTTATTTCTCTTCCTGGGTGACAGTTACCTGTGTGCGTCCATTTGTGAAAAATCACTGGAATGTGTGCCTGTTACACCGAAGTCAGTAAGAAAGAAAAAGCCAACACTATTTTGAAGGGAAGTACTCCAGAAACTTTGTCGCAAATGCATGCTGACCTTTTTTTTTAAGCATATGATTTAAAGATACAATGAACAGGGGCTGAGGATTTAGTTCAGTGGTTAGAGAGTTTGCCTCACAAGCACAAGGCCCTGAGTTCAATCCCCAGCACCATAAATAAATAAAATAAAGATACAATGTACAAGTAGGTACCTGGGGCAGAAAGACTGAGAACTGACCATAAGGGTGCCAGGGAACTTGGCAATTGAAATATCTCATCACAACTGTGGTGGTGGTTACAAAAGTACATACATGTGTCAAAATACATCCACCTATACACTTAAATGGGTGAGTGCTGCTGTAGTATGTCTATTACTCCACAATGAAGTTGCTTTTTAAAAATCTGTGTGTAAAAGCATAACTATGCCTCCATATCTTCAGGGGACTGGGTCATCTATATAAAATGGTGTACTATTTGGAAAGAACCTATACACATGTTCCTCTATACTTTAAATCATCTCTAGATTACCTACAATAACTGATACCAAGAAAATAGT
Organism: Hystrix cristata; assembly: GCA_004026905.1. NCBI lineage: Eukaryota > Metazoa > Chordata > Mammalia > Rodentia > Hystricidae > Hystrix > Hystrix cristata. The sequence goes on from PVJO010000825.1 coordinate 170,313, forward strand.
TGTTATACTGAATTATTTAGCAAAAACAACAGGAAAAAATTCTGCACATGTTCAGTACAGGCACAATTAGATATGTGGTGTGGACCCCATGGGTGATCTGGAAGGCAGCACACAAGTTAAAAGACACACAAAATGGACAGAGGCTAGGGACACGTCCTTTCTGAGAAGCCTAAGAATGGACTCTAATGCATGTTTGCATAAATTTATTTGTTACCCATTTGCTATGTTAGCTCATTTGACCAATTATTTTTGAGGGTTTACAAAGCTCTATGCCCTGGGCCAGCCCCTGAGTCAATGATTTCTTGGGTGTAAGGAGAAAAGTCTGACGTGGACGGAAAATAAGCTCAACCCAGAGGAACAAGAGGACATGGAAGCCACCACTGAGTGGGTGTCTAGGGGTGGTCACAGTGTCGAGAGTATGCCCAAGGTTCACACCTGGCCAAGCAGCCATCTAGGGAGGAACCACCACTGGTCAACCCTCCACTATGGTGCAGGACTACTGTACTCCAGCAATTCAAAGTACTGCTGCTTTAAATAACAAATAATAATTATTCATGTGGCTGGATTTGGAGATAATCCTCCATATTTGCATATATTATAAAAATTTAATAGCATTAAGATAAAATTTAAAAAGAAAACTGTTCGTAATCTACTTCTCCAAAGACAACAAAATATTCTCTTCTAATTTGTGTCCACAAGAAGGTGAATTGTGCATAGTATCACTGTAGCTAATGAACAGATGGTTTGAAAATATAATTCCTATTAACATGAGGCATTTTGCCTTTCTGTGCTTCACTCCTCACTAGCTCTATTTCCAGTTCTGATGAAGCAACAATGGCTACTGAAAGAGGAGAACGCAGAGGCATGGAAATGAAAGGTCCACTCTTTCCTGTCACACACATTTGCACTGACACCCCGCAGGAGGACACTGCTGCTGGTAACACCAGTGTGATGGACTGATATGGTCAACTTGAGCAGGAACGCCCAGCTGGACTGAGTTATTGGGGTTCTGGGCGTAGAAGATCCACCTGAGGATTGCTGCCAACACAACATAAAGGAAAACGGGAGCAGAAGATGGTGGCAGCTGTTTCCCAGGAGAAGCTCTGTTGCAGCTGGTTCTCCTGAAGGGAACTTGGCTCTTCTCATCACAGAAGGAGCTCAGGGCCTTGCTGTCATCGGGGATGGCTGCTGTTCGCTTCAGGGGATCCCTGGTCTTCATCTCCATGGCAAGCACCATATCCTGGTTCCAGTATAAATTTCTTCAGCCTTTTAGTGCAGATTACAGATATACATAGGACATTGCTGTGGGCTCCCAGCCCTTGACTGGATCTTTCAGGTCTCCTGTGCATAGACACGTTCTGCACTCTTCCTGCATTTGGCTTATGTGTGTGAATGTTATATTTGTCCTGTATTAAATCTGCTCTCTTACAAACTATTGACTCTAGAAAAGTAACTAATTCAACCAGCAAAGGTCAGCTGCCAAGGAAACACAGCCCAGGCAGGGAGAGAACACATCTTTCTGCCCTCCTGCTGAGGGCAGGCATCATCCAGCCCTCGGTCATCTTTTTCATTTAGCAATGGCTAGACATGACCACCCGCTTCACAGAGGAGGAAAACTGGGAATGAGTCAGAAAGCTGACTCAAGGAATGAGGATGTCATCAATTAATAACTCAGAAGGAACCATATCCTAATTATAACTCTAGCTCTCCCTGGAGCTGCAGACACTGTGGGCACCAGCATGGGCTCAGCTCGCTCTCTCACAGAGTAAGACCCCTCTGTCCATGGCTGTTAAATGCAGGCTGGACCCACACCATGTCCACAAACCAGCTATATTTTAAGAAGCAAAACATGAAAGTTCTGGGATTTGAATTACAAATGCTAATTTGAACCAGAAAGTTCCAGCTCACCAATGAGTTGCTTGGTGTACTCTATGACAAGGTGGAGGGTCTACAGCAAGTGTCCTTGACAGGAGACCAGCTGCCAGTCCCCTGATGTGCATAGACTGCTCTTTGGTGTCATGACTAAGGAGACTCTGTAACTGCCCCATCCTCAGTCTTTAATCAAGTACAATTTCTACATCTATGACTTTAGGAGACTCCAAAGCAAATGGCTTTGTCACCTGTGTTCAGAGGACTGGTCCATTCCAAACTTGGGGTCTCTCCCATCACAGTAACACCCTCTTGTAGTGGGATCCATCAGGTTCCACAAGATGCCTTCCTAATTTTTTCAAAATTCTTTACATCTTCAGGCTTTCTACTCATTAGTAACAGTAAGATAATTATGGACTTTACCCCAAAAAAACATATTTTGTGATGGTGGTGGTTGTGGTGGTACTGGGAAACTGAACCCAGGAGCACTCTACCACAGAAGTACATCTTTAGCCTTTTTAAATTTTTGTTTTGAGACAGGGTCTTGCTAAGTTACCCAGGTTCAACTCAACTTGCAATCCTCCAGCCTCAGCCTTCTGGGTAGCTGGGATTACAGATTTGTACCACCACATACAAAAAAGTTTTTAAAATGTCAATAAAACTTATCAGCACTGGGGATGTGGCTCAGTGGTAAGGCACTTGCCTAACATGTACAAGGCCCTGGGTTTGACCACCAAAAAAAAACAAAAACCAAACAAACAGTAGCCTCTGAAGCACTAGGAAGAGTTTTCCTGATGTGTATCTCTTCTAAAAATCAAACAAAAATAAACCCCTCCCTATTAGTTTCACTTCCAGCAGCACAGCACTACCCTCCTCCCTCTACCGTACTACATCACTACATTACCATTACCAGATCTGGGTTTTCAAAGACCTCCAGCTGCCCACCCTGCCACTGCCCCCCTCACACACACACTTGGTGTCAGGGGACCCCTAGACTCACCAGGAGAGGCAGTCCTTGAGGGAGTTGTAGTAGGGGAACCTGGAGACCACACACACTGCAAATGGCACAAAGCAGCCAGCGGCGCCCATGCTCGGCCAGGACGGTTCCCAGTGTGCTGTACCATTGTAGAAACAGCAATCATCCTAGAGAGAGAGCAACAGGGACATTGTCACCCCCACACCAGCAGTCCTGGCATCCAACAGCCACACATCAGTACAGAGACAACACAGGGATGGGAAAGGCCTCCCCCTAAACATGCTACCCAGGTCCCAGCCAGCATTGCCTCCCAGCCCCCATGGACAGGGCCCACATGGCATCTTCCTCTGCAGGGCACTGAGGTCACAAAGATACACCAGAGACATCTGTGGCCTGAGGATGAAAAAGGACACACAGCAGAGACAGGATGACAGCACCAGCCACAGCAAGGGAGCATCTGCATGTGCCTGGGATCTACCCCATGGCATACAGGACAGAGTTCATCTGATTATATCTTTTGCCTCTGGACACTTAGATAAAGTCATTATGGAAGCATGATTCCTTCCCCAGCCTCCCAGGACAGAGAGGGAGCAGGGTCCCCTACCAGCTCCTCAAAAGCAGCTGATTCTCATCCCATAGCCTGGCTCCGACAACACCCCAACACAGGATGCATAAAATGTGCTCAAAAATTCTAAACCCTCTGAGGAAAGAGGACTGCAAGTTCGAACAAAGCCTGGGCAACTTAGTGCCTTAAAGAGATTATGGGTCAAAATTAAAACTAAAAATGGCAAGGGATGTGCAAAGGCCCTGGGTTCAACTCCCAATAATATATATCCCCATGTACCTTGCAAAGCAGGTGAAAGGTGGGAACATACATCCATCAATAGATAAATGGATAAATAAGATATTCTCCAGCCACACACAAGGAATAAAGAAGCTAGGTGCAGTGCTGCACACCCATAATTCCAGCTAACTTGGGAGGCTAAGGCAAAAGGATTTCAAGTTTGAGGCCACTCTGGAGAACTTTGCAAGACTCTGCCTCAACCTAAAATTTAAAATGGGACTGGGGGCATAGCTCAGTGGTAGAGCACCCCCAGGTTCAATCCCCAGTACAAGTAAGAAAGGAAAGTAAAAAGGGAGGGTATGGAGTAGGGAGGGCGGGAACAGAGCACACCACAATGTAGATGAGCCTTGAAACTGTCAAGCTAAGTGGAAGAAGCCAAACACATGAGGCCCCATAGTGTATGATTCTACTTAGACAAAATCTGCACTCTAGAGAAATCCAGAGTACAGGAAAGTAGATTAGTGGTTGCTGGGACAAGGGAGTCAGACAGGAAGGGCTAATGAGTATGGGGCATGGGGGATAAAAATGCTTTGGAACTGGACAGGTGCTAGTTGCACAGCATTGTGCATACAATCTACATTGCTGAACTGCACACTGTGAGATAGTTAAAAAGATGAATCTTATATATATTTCACCACAAGTGTTTTAAAAATCAACACCCACTCAGAGGGGGCCACCTACATGCAGGGGTCGGTAGTACTGGGCCACCACGCCATAGGTCCTGTTCCCACACACGTCAGTCAGCACCAGAAAATGGACATGGTCCTCCTTTGGTTCTGAGGTCACACACACCCCTCCTGCAGACAGAAAGAAAAGAAAGGACCATCTCTTGTGACTGTTTTCTCATGGCATACAGGACATGACCGTCACTGCTTACCCATGGGACACTGTGATGCCCCAAATGTGGCCACCCTGCAGCCTGCTCTGCCTACCCTCCCTGAGCCCCACCCCCAGCAGCAGCTTCTTTTTTTTTTTTTTTTTTTCCCCAGCTTCTTTGTAATCCCTGCAGTCTGAAGAGTTGGGTGAATGACATGGTGGGGTCAACGTCGACATTCGGAGCTGAGACACACCTTTGGGACCTGTCAGGTGGCATGGTGATGCTTCTGGGCACAGAACCCTGTCCCCCACCTGTCCCAGGTTATAACCCTGTGACCAGGAAGGGCATCAGGCCCTTGGTGGGGACCATAGATACGACCTGAGTGTCCTACATCACCCATTTTAACTCTTAATACCAGCAAAAAGATGAAGCCCAGAAACCTAAGATCACCATTAACTGGAACTGTGAACTTTGGGACCAAATGCGAACTGAGCCTCTTTTTCCAGTACACAGAGGCAGCGCTGGGGAGAGAAGAGGCTCAGGAACATTCCAGGGATCAAACCAACTTCCTGTGAAGTTGAGGCAGCAATGCCTCAAAAGCCCCTGAAGCACACCATGCCACCTGGCAATCCACACGGCCTCTCTTCCCGGACTCAGTCTTCCAAGCCCTGGGACTGCAATAAATACTTTCCATTTCCCCTGACACAACAGAGTCCCATGATCCAACACCAGTGAAGGCCCTGCCTCCACTGCTCACCCTGCCATCCTCAGCATGCAGACCTCTGGGCAAGGACCACTTGTGTGGTGACCTGGAATAAGGCACTCAGGTTGGTCACTGCATGTACCATACCTGGGAAGCACAGCTGGGGCAGGGCAAGGAGGTCCACACCACCCGGGATGCTGATGTCCTCAGAATCAGGCCCTTTGGAGTCCCCTGCAGGGCTCTTCCAGGTCTCCGTCTTGGGCTTCTCTTTCTTCTTCCTGAAGGAACGTCTCCTGCCTTTCCCAGTGGCCCCTTGGCTGTCTTCTTTGCTGATAAAAGGAGGCACAAAAACAGACAGAACCTCTGGGTCCAAGGAGGACAGGCTTCTGACTCCTCTCTTCTGGGCAACCTGGAAAAGGTAAAACAAGAGTCACGGCATGGTCTGCTTCTTCCCAGCACAGAATCCTCTACTCATCTCCTCTGCCTCCCGTCTGCCACATGCTCCGGTGGCTCTGTGTTGTCCTGCAAAGTTGCAGGGGGAGTGTCCTTCCCACCCGAGACTCACATCAGTAAGTCATCAAAGTTTCTTTTAGAAACTCCCAGACCCAGGGCTGGGGATTTAGCTCAAGTGGGAGCATGCCTGCCTAGCAAGCACAAGGCCCTGAGTTCAATCTCCAGCACATACACACACACACAAAAACTCCCAAGCCCAATGTCTAGGCAGTCACAAAGTCCTCTGAGCCTGGGGCTTCCACGTGGAACACAGGCAGCAACAATGTGCCCAATGTACCCTCTCAGCACAAACACTGCAGTCCTGAGCTGAGTACTGAGAAGTAGACAGGAGCTCCAACCCCAGCTCTGTCCCCAGCAACCTGCAGCACATTACTGTGCCTACCTCTCCAGGGTACATGCAGGGAACAGAGGCAAATGTGTAGGTCAGACACTTAGAGGAGGGGAGCTCCAGGGCACACATGTATACCCTGCCCAGGGAGATCAGAGGCAGATGCTGAAAGGCTCTGAGCATCCTCACATTCTGTAAAAACATTTTTACCAGTACCATGTCTTCCATCCCCCTGGACCATCCCTCGAATGACTTTCTGTCCCTGCTGATCTGGGTGGATGGACAGAGAAGTGAGGAAGATCTGATGGATATGAATAGGAGAGACACATCCCTCCTCCTCTGACCAAATGCTTCCTTGGAATGGGTAAATGGGAAAACTTAACCTGAATTCCTTTACACTTTAAATTGGTACCAGTTTTTTAACCTTTTATCTTTCCATTCTTTTCCCAAATAATAATAAAGAACAGGAGCTGAATGTTCAAGCTCTATTCTGTCCAGGTATAATGCTAACAACAGTTCCTAGCTGCAGAGCTAGGTTGAGAGTGTGTACTACTGCCAGGCTGGTTTCAGATCTTTCAAAGAACTTCTGGCAAAATGCAGTTGTGAGAGAAGGAAGTGGCCCAGGTACTCAGCTGGATAAAAATAGAAAAGATTCAGCCAGGGTTTTCTGGATCTACAGGATATGGGAAAGCAGGAAGCAGCAGGCAAGGAGTGGGAGATTGAGCAACTGAGAGTCTTTGATGCCCTAGAAAGGGTATCTAGAAGGACTGCACTATCCCCAGGAGCAAATGGACCTCAGATGCCACAAAAGCAATAGCCAGTTGTCAGCACTGCCTAAGAATCAGAACTAAAAGAAATTCTGTTAGAGGGAAGGGATCTTATGAGGACAGCATCTTCAGTCAGTAAGGACACTCTAAACTCAGTACCATTATCTGTATGCTCTATTATTCAAATTCTGTCAACAATTTCTTTATATTTGGGGAAAATACACCAGTAGGAATGAAACCGAACATGGGAATTCTATATTAGTGCATAATTTGAAAACCTTTCATGTTCTACACATGAAAGGAATCGTATCTCCAGTCACATGAAACCACCTCTAAAACTCTCCTACTAAAAGTCAACAGTTTCAACCTAATTAACTGAAAATATGCTTGTCTGTTTCTTCCCCCACGGAGAGTTATAGCCATAAAGACTGAGAAGCATTCCCACAGTGCAAAATCATCTCTTGGTAGAAATCAAGTTGTGGGAGCAAACGAGTTTATACCAGGCAACATACAAGACGCTGACTGACCTCCTTTCTGGGGGGCTTCCCTGATCCTGGCTTCTCTCTGCTCTTCCCTGGCTCCTGACTGCTCTTGTGTGGTCCCTTCCTTTTCCCTTGCTAGGCTAGAGCCCCAGGAGCCCCAGGCGCCCCAGGCCCTGGCCTTCCTAACCATCTTACACTTCCAGGGTTCCAGCCACAGCTCCAAGTACATAATTCCAAGGGTCTTGCTCCCCATTTAGACCTCTCCACTCCCGCACTATACCCAAATACCTCCAGCAACCCCCCTGCAAGTCAGGGATCCCTTACAGATTCAATAGTTAAGTTCCTGGTACTTTCAAAAAATCCTGGTCTCCCACCTATATTCCCTGCAATGAAAATGGCAAAGTTTGGGCCTTTGGAGCTGAGACTCCAGCTTGTGGCCCTGTCTCCCCTACTTCCCAACTGCAAACCCCTACCTTGGGGTCACTGCCCTGGAATGATCTCCCAAATCAGTTCACTACTGTTCTGTGGCATCAGACTTACAAATCCAGCACCTGCTCAGCTGTAGCTAAGAGTAGGTACAGATTAATCAGGACCAAATCTCTCAAAGGTCCCACTCAGCCCAGGGCTCCCTGTCAGCATCTGTGTCCATGCTCCCCAAGAGAGGTGCTCTTGTTGAATGAGCAGACCAGGTGCCTTGTGGGGCCAACCAGCCCTGCAAACCCTTCCCTGACCGTCCACCACACTGGAAAAAAAAGTCTCTCTATAATCATTATTGCTAATCTTCCTGTGTATATTACATCTGGCCATGGGCCACATGGCAGTATACTCCATGCCCAGCTGCTCCCAAGCCAGGGTGCCCCAAAGCCATGCACAACTACCCTCCTCATGAGTCTCTACAACACCTTGCTTCTCGATGCCCTTCATTTAGCCTGATACCTCCTAACCCTCTGTTGGCTCCATCTCCTCACCAGGTAAACCTTCTGCCCTCACTGGAGAGGGCCTTGTCCACCCTGAGTCAGGATGATGGGTTTTTCTGTATCTCCACCACCCAGCTCATCACCCCCTCCTTTCACACCTCCACCTCCTGACTCATCACCTCCCACAGCTCCTCCTTGCAGGGCTCCACCTCCCCAGTACATCGGAGCTTCTCTGTCCTCCACAGCGCTACTATATCACCTTCTGGGTTGTAGAGGTGGGGTGAGGCAGAGATTGTACTGTATTCCTGTGCCTACATTTAGATCTTAGGTGATGTCCCTCCATTCATATTCCTAGTGCTTGGTGATCTCAGATCTGCACTGAATACTGGTCATCACACTAAAGCCAACACACTCCTGTCAGTCCATTACACGTGCGTTTCTTCTTCAAATGGAAATCTGTTTTCTCTCCTGATTGGGTAGGCAGTACAGTTTCAATTGCACAAAAATAACAATTACAAATAATAAAGGACAGGAAGGCCTTCCCTGGGATTCCATGACTCCAAGGTAACATCCTTTGTAGAGCCCAGGACACTTCCTTCCATTTTTTATGCATACATAAACTTATAACATTTTTTCACACTACAGTCATCTGATTTACACTGTTGTCTTGGCTGTTTAACTGCAGTGTGGCTGACTTCCCTGTTCACACCTGTCACACTATGTGACTGGTCAGTAATACATTTGTTCCTCCTCTTCTAAGAGGCATCTGCTATGCTCTCAGGTCTCACTGATGATGGGCTGCAGCCGTTATTCCTTTGTTAGAATTTCTGGAAGGCCCCACCAGGAGTGTTCCCGGATCACTCTGAGATACACATCTTGATTGTGAAGACAGGTCCCTGCCCACAGACTGCCAATGCTGAAACTGTCACCTTTGCCAGCCTGAGCCAGGAGCTGACAGCTATTTCCTGCTCTTCTGTCCTAAAGGCTGACTTTTAAACTCCTACACAACAACCACTGCTGTGTTTTTTAAAAAGCTAATTAAAAACTAAAAACCACAACAACTAACTCATTAAGTACCAGATTTACTCCTAAACTAGATTATACAATGCACTACTCTTCACTATAGGTTTGGCTATTAATGAAATAAAACCAAAAATAATTTTTTCAATGCTCTGGAACGGTGCTTTCCAACACAGCTTCACTATATGGCCATTGAAATTTAAATTAATTAAAACTAAATAAGGGCTGGGGATGAGGCTCAGTAGTAGGGCACTTGCCTAGCATGCAGAAGGCTCTGCGTTCAATCCCCAGCCCTGAAAAGCAACAATAAAAGCAAACTGAAACATAAAATCCAGTTGCCTCAGCAGTGCTCAGTAGGCATATGTAGCCTACATATTGGACACATAGGTATTGGACAATGTGGACAGAGTGCCACCATCCAGAAATTCTGCTGGACAGCGCTGTCCGAGGGACTGAAAGCCAGGGCACCCCACTAAAACCATAAAAATGTACCTCTACACATAACGATTACGCTGGTGACCTATGCTGCAGGAGGTGCTACGAACACTTTCTGCCACTCTGTGATAGATTTATGATGGATCCCCTCATACCACAGCAATCAGTAAAGAGGGATCTCAGTGCAGGTTGGGGGTGGAAGCAAACATAATCACAGTAACTCACACAGGGACTGACCCATTCTGGAATTCTTTTTCACCATTCTCAACAAAATTAACACTATCTCTCACGATCTATGAGATGAACCAAAACATTAGGGCACTATGCTACCTTAATCTTAGGATAGATATTTCTCACAATTCTGGCCTTGTTTTCATGTGCCACCGAAAAGGAATGTATGAATGATAGAGAAATGGTAATTTTAAAAAGTAAAATCAAAAAGTATTTTTGAAAGCGTGGAGATTCAAAAGAGAGATACTATAAAAATAAAACTAAACAAATAAAATTACATGTTTGGTTAATTGTAACACTGCTGTTGTTTTAAAAGTAGGATTAGGGGCTGGAGATCTAGCTCAAGTGGTAGAGCACTTGCCTAGCAACCTCAAGGCTGAGTTCAATTCCCAGAAACCCCCACCCCAAAAATTTTTAAAAATAAATAAATAAAAGTAGGATCACTCCAGAAGTTTAATCCATCTCGTAATTTTCCTGTTTCTTGCCATACTGGGGTTTGAATCTAGGGCCTTTGAGATGCTAGGCAAACACTCTACCAATGAGCTATTTTATAATTTATTTTGTGACAGGGTTTCAGTAGGTTGCCCAGGATGGCCTTAATTTGCAATCCTCCTGCCTCGGCCTCCTGAACACGTGCCATCATGCCCAACTCTAACTCTCCTTTATTTCCTAACCCATAATTATTTTTCTCTCCACTCTGCCAAATCCCTAGCAGAATTGGAGTATAAAAGAGAGAGGATTAATGTTAAATGCAGAGTAGTAAACTGTATCCTTTCACTTGAGCTGGGGAACACTGCGGCCTGTTAGCTCAGGAAAGTACCACCATAAATATTCCAGTTAATTCATCCTGTTCTCAAAACATGTCTCACACTGAGCAACCAAGAGACGTGCTGGGGTGGCCCAGGAAGCGAGAATGCTGAGCTTCCTAGAGGGCCATAAGTGACACCAGGTTATTTCCTGTTCTAAGAAAAAAGGAGGCAATTCCATTGTACAAGTTAGAGGCAGAGTGACAACTAAATCAATTGATGCAGGTTGGAGCAGATACACTGACTTCAAGGGGGTTAAGGGTTAAAACAGGTGGGAGGGAAACCCAGAAATCATTTCTATTTAGAGGAAAGCTTTTTTGTAGAAGTCATAGTTGGCTTTGTACTAAAGCCCAGCAGTAGAAACTACTGAGACATTAACAGACATTACTTTTAGTAATAGTTAAACTTTCCCTGGTGACATCCCTGCATCCTTGGTGACATCCCTCGGTTGTCAGTTTTCCCCGAATAGCCAGCCATCAAACCCTCATATTCCTTTCCCGTGTCATCAGATGGAAAGAGATGAAAGGACTTCCCCCAGGCACCTGGGCAGGAGACTAGTGAGATCTCTGGGGAAAATGACAAAGACATGTCACAGATAATACTGGACCAACAGAAAAAAAGGACCATAGACAGATACAAAAGAAAGTCAGGTTCCAGAAGTAATAAAGAAAACACAGGAAAGAAACAGGGAGGAGGTTTTCTACAACTGCTCTTTTCCCAAAGAAGGAATATGAATTTCCCGGTAGGGAGGAGAGATGGAGGGAGGGCAGAGAAAAAACAGCTAGGCTTTATCACATAACTACTGAATGTAGAATACTTAAACCTGGTAATTAAATCTAAAACTTGCGATCACATTCTGTCCCTAGTGGAGACAATAAATCTTTGTGTAATGAAGGAAATAACTTAACCTGCTAATCGGCAAGGATTTGGTGCACTAGACCTCCACCTCCGGGGTCCCGCCTCCTCGGCACCTTGCTGAGGTGGGGACAGCCTGCAGGCCCAGGACTCCAGGGAGACAAAAGGCCACGGAGAAACTCCCAAGCGCACGCGAGCGCTCTGCACCAGGATCACCGCTTGGTACAGATCCACCTGGCCCCAGCGCCAGAGGGTCCCCAAGGAAGAGACGAGAAGGCGCCCCACTCTCAGCGCTGTCGGTGAACAGCCGCTGGTCTTGGCCGGGGCCGCTGACTGTACCTGCTCTGACCTTGGGCGCACACCCAGCATGAGCGCGGAGCCCCTCCCAGGGCGTCGTGGGCATCGTAGTCTTCGTGGACACAGGCTGGGGAGCGCGGCACGGGGACCCGCAAGAAGCCTGGGACCTCCGGGACCGAGACGCCAGAAGCCAGAGGCGGTGGGGGCGACACAACCGTCAGAAGCCCGTGCCAGCCCCACCAAGCACCGGGGCTTTCATTCGGGGTGCGCCCGGCTTGATCTCGCTCTCCGGTCGTAGCCCCTTGCTCTGCCTCAGTTTTCCCGCCGGCCCCTTACCTGCTCGAGGGTTCGAAGTCTGTCTCGAGGGGCTCCCAGAAGGGCGCACAACTCCAGCAGCCCGGAGGGCAGCGACAGGTGCTGTGGCGCGGTCTCTGCCATGGCTGTCCCCGGACGGCTGGGCGCACCGCGCTCGGGACCCCCGGGCCGCCCGGTGTGGACCCCAAGCTTCAGCCACTCGGCCGTCTGGGTCCCGGCAGGCAACCTGGAACCGCGTCCGCAGTGAGCGCCGTCCGCAGGGCGGGGCCTAGGGGCGGAGCCTTACGAGGGGCGGGGCTATCGAAGCGCGGCCTGAGTGGGCGGGGCGCAGACCTGGGGCGGGACTGGAGGCGTGAACTGGCCCTGGCAAGGGCGGGCGGGGGGCGGGTCTGGAAGGGGCTGGCCAGTGTAGGGGCGGAGCCTGCGGGGAGGGCGTGCCCGGCCTTGGGGCAGGCTTTGTCGGCTTAGCCCGCGGTCGTCATTTCCGAATCTGCCTAGCTGGCTGGTACCTGCTCAGAGTCAGTGTGCAGTTACTCCCTCAGTTCGCCTTGTCCCGCCCTGCAGCCGCCCCCTCCCAGGAAGAAGCTGTCCTAGTTCCCGGCACCGTCCTCCAGCCCCGGGGCTCTGCTATGGCAGTCCCCAGCCCACCCTGGGGAGCGTGGAGAAGCCAAGGCCGGGCGCACCTGTCGCCACGTTCAGGAAGCCCTCCTTGTGCCAGGACGGCGGAGTTGGCATGTGTGGACGGCCGGAAAGACAGGCCGGGAAGAGAGTGGGGCGAGCCAGTGCTGGTTAATAACTGCCCGGTTAACCTAAGGCTGGCCGTGTCAGCAGAAAACGGGAAGGGAGCCCAGGGATCTGAGGGTCCGACTGAGGGCAGTCAGACCCGGCGGCGCGCTTCCCTGGTTAGCTCCAGGCCTGGCCTGATCGCTGGTGAACCCCGGCGCTCCCTCGCGCCTGGTCATTGGCTGCAGAACTGGAGTGTCTGAGCTCCCGCCCTCCCAGCTGGCCTTGCCCCTCTGGACCCTGCCCTAGGCATTTGTAAAAAGGAGAGGAAATGAGTCCAAGGGACTTTCCTAGTTCTGGTATCTAGGTTTCTATTTTTTTTTTAAAGAAAAACCCTAAAAGGCTTAATAAATAATGTCAAACATCTGTCATTAGTCTAGCAGAGATTGGAACAATACAAGCCAGTGAAAATCAAAGTGAGTGGGCTGGGCTGCATCTGGAGGCCAAGGGAATTCCTTCCTCTAGGCAGAGCCTGGACCACAGCCTGACTCATCAGCAGCCTAACCAGCATGAGTCTGCTGGCTCCCCCTTGTCGCAAGACTACCTGACCTCAGTGGCTCTTGTCTATGAGCTTTGAGTAGTCATTAAAGTCACTGACTCCAAAAGAAGGGCACACTTTGCTCATGCTTGCCTGGCTCTTTCCATGGTGTCTGTGTTTTTGGAGGCCTTCACTGAGGGCAGACCCTGAGTCCTCACCTGGGAATCCCCAGCATCCAGGAAAGAGGCTCACAGGCACCATTGGAGGCATGAGCCACTGTCTGCCTTCAGGATCTGGGCTGGAGACAGCCTCCTGAGTGTTAGCCGTGTAACCAGTTGAGCTCCACAGCCCAGAACCAAGGCTTCCTGTTTGCTGAAACCCTGCAGGGTGGTGGGTGGTCAAGATTCACTTGGCAGCTCTTACAAGAGGGACCCAAAAGATTCAAGCAAGAGCAGGTCTCTGCTGCCTGTCTGATTTCCTCTGAAGTGTGGAAAGGATTAAGGAGGGGCTCTCTGTTGAACTGGAAAGCCAAGGCCAGGCTTTGTGCCACCACCACCCTGCCCCAGCTTACCTTTCCTCATCCTGATGCCAGAATCAGGCCAGATGACCTCGGAGGGGCTCCTGGCTCTGTGCTTTATAATAGTCCCCATAGGCCATGCTGCAGGTACTGCCCAAGTGCCCCAAGAAAGCTCTGCCTGTCATTGAGAAATCACCAGTGGGGGGTAGAGATGTCAGGTGATGCCAGTTTGCAATCAAAGTCGGGGGTTGAAAAGCCAAGTAGAGGCAGACGATGCAGACCAGGGGACCCTAGGAGAAGGGAGGGTCCCTGAAGCCTGGTCAGCAGGAACACCTCTCAGGTACTCTTAGTTACTTTTCTATACACTGGAGACCCAAAAGATCCAATCAAGGGCTGGGAACCCATGGCAATGTCCCAAGTACATCCATGTCTGCACTAAAAGCCCGAAGAAATCTTTACTAGACCCAGGATACGATGCTCACAGCAGAGATGAAGACCAGAGCTCCACTGAAGCGAACAGCAGCCATCCTCAATGACGGCAAGGCCCCGAGCTCCTCCTGCAACGAGAACAGTCAAGTTCCCTTCAGGAGAACAGAGCTTCTCCTGGGAAACAGCCAGCTGCTATCTTCTGCTTCAGTTCTCCTTTATATTTGGTCAGTAATAATCTTCAGGTGGATCCTCTATGCCCAGAATCACACCAACTCAGTCCAGCTGGATGTTCCTGCTCAACTTGACCACAGTCAATCCAACACAATCCACCCCCAGTCAACTTTATAACCCAACACATTTCTTTAAACTATAGTCTCCAGTGGCAGATTTGTAAAGGGTTAACATATCTGTCTATTCAGATTTACATTAACAATACAATTCTTAGTGTACTCATTCCCACACCAGAAACAAATTTTCAAAGGATTCTCAACCTTGATTACAAACAGGTGTCCAAAAACTACAACCATACATGCTTTACAACGACTCTCTTTTGTCTCTTGCTTGTTCTATGTGGGAAGCTGTGAGTGTGAAGTAGAAGGTGCAGTGGAGACCTCAGAAGTTTGGAGAAGCCAGGAATGTGGATCGTGGATCGTGGATCGGCTGAGGAAAACTGCAAGGAGGGAGCAGAGCCAGCCAAAGAGAGAAGCCATGGGAGCTACCACCACCGGAAGTGCCATAGGGGCAGGGCTACTGAAGCCCTTTGGAGTTCACATCTTGCCACATAATACCTCAGATGCTGCACATTGAACTACAGGACTTAATGTTTACCCTAATGGATTTTGGACTTGCTTTGGTCCCATTCCTTTGTATCCACCTATTTGAACCTTTTGGAATGGAAATGTTTATCTTGTGCCATTGTATGTTGGAAGTGTTTGACTTTCTTTTTGTTTGTACAGGGGCTTGCAGCTAAGAGTCTGCCCTCAATCTCAAAGGAGATTTTGGACTTGGACTCTTCAGCAATGCTGAAACCGTTAGGACATTGGCAACTCTTGGAGATGAACTAAATGCCTTTTGCCTAAAGGGATGTGCAAGAGTCTTTGGGGGGTCAGGGGTGGAATGTTATGGTTTATACCTAGATGTCCCCTGAAAGCCTCATGTGGTCATAGGTGGGGTGTTTTCAGAGGTGGCTGGTTTGGCATAGTTCTGCTGGGATCAAGGATGTGATACTAGAATTAAGGGTGCTAAGATTAAGGGTGGCAGTGCTACTCACCCTAAGGGTGGGTAGCCTGCAGAAGATATAAAGGACAGAATGAAGCTTGTCTACCCCCCTTGCTTACCTTGCTGCCTTCTGCCTGTCTGCAATGCCACCCTGCCTTGGATCCAGCCAGTTGTGAACTGAAACCTCTACAAACTGTGAGTTAAATAAACCTGTCCTCCTTTAACTTTGGGTGTTGGGTATTTTGTCTCAGGAATGAGAAAAGTAATGAATACAGGTAGGCAGACTTCCCTACATAAGACTGTCTAAAACCCCGTGGACCCAGTGCCCAGCCTAGTAGAATATCTCTCCTTCCAACTGGTCCTGTAAAAGGGTTTGCTACTCTCTCCAATACACAAAGTTACTATGGAAATTAAATGAGAACACGGAAATGAACACAGCTTTATAAACCAAAAAGTACTGATAAAATAATAGAGGACAGTCACATTGTGAATGTTGTAAGTGACACAAGATTGTCCACTTTAATGGTTAGTTTTATGGTATATGAATTTCATCCTAATGAATTTTTTTGTGTGTGTGCTGGGGATTGAACTCAGGGCTTTGAGCTTACCAGGCAAGCACTCTAACCACTGAGCTAAATCCCCAGGTTCCTAATGAATTTTTTAAATGAAGTTTATGACAACTCTGCAGTACGTCAGCATTCCTTGGGACATTTTAGTGAAGCTTTAGATGTCAGATAAAATTCTTTGTTAAAAAATAGACAATAGGGAGGAATACCTCATGGCTTCATATTTGGCAATTATTTCTTGGATATGATTCCAAAAGCACCAAATCACCAAATCCAATGTCACCAAAAGGTGACAAAAGAAGAAATAGTTAAATTAACCACCAAAATGAAAAACTTCAGTGTAGTAAAGGACACTATCAAGAGAGTGCAAATAGCCAGGTTTGGTGGTGTACACCTGTAATCCCAGTACTCTGGGAGGCTAAAGCAGAAGGATCACAATTTCCAGCCCAGCCTGGGCAACTTACTGACTTAGCAAGACCCTGTCTCAGAATAAATTAAAAAGGCCTGGGGATGTAGCTCAGTATCAAGGACCTGCGTTTAATCCTTAGTCCCCTGAAAGAAAGACAGAGTAAAGGCTAGTCACACAATGCGACAAAATATTTGCCAATCATATATCTGATAAGGGATTAATGTTCAGAACATATAAAGAACTTCTACAAATCAAAACCAAAGTCTCAAAAAGTGGATCAAGGACCTGAATAGATATTTCTCTAAATAAGATACACAAATGGCCAATGAGCCCAGGAAAAGATACTTAACAACACTAATCACTAGGCAAATGCAATTCACAATGAGATACCATTTGGTCATTTGGCCAAGTATTTAAAAACCAACCACCGAAAATAAGTATTGGCAAGGATGCGGAGAAATTGGAATCCTTGTACACTATTTGTCCTAGTTACTTTCTCATTTCTGAGACAAAATAGCCAACACCCACAAGTTAAAGGAGGAAAGTTTTGGGTTTTTTTGTTTTTATTTTTTAGCTCACACTTTGTAGAGGTTTCAGTCCATAGTCTGGTTACAAGGCAGGAAGAGAAACAGTTCATGGCATGACAGGCAGGAGGCAGGGAGTCTTCCTTCTTTCCCTTTTATTCCATCCAGGCTACAAACCTATTGGTTGGTGCCACCCACACCCAGGGTGGGTCTTTCCTCTTCAGTAAATCTATCATCCACAGCCAGAACTATGCTACTAAGGCAATGAGTAAACTGATCCAGAATCATACACCCATGATCCAGCCACCTCCCAGAGCCCCACCTATGAGCACATTAGGCTTTGGAGGGACATCTAGATATAAGCCATAACACTACTGGAAGAGAATGTAAAATGATGCAGCCATCCTGTGTGAACAGATAAATAGATGTTCCTTTCCTTCCAATGATAATGGTGGCCCTGGTACCACCCTGTGTCACACAGCTCCCCAACTGGCTTAGGACACAACTTTCTCAGATTTTTCTTTTGCTGCTTCTTCAGAGCCATATGTGATCTGATGTGACCTGTCACAGTATATTTATAGGGAGACAGGCCAACATAACCAGTTTATTGGGGATTTAATGGGGTGGGGAGAATGTGGGAGGAAAATGGCTTTACTTTTCCAGGTAAAAAAAACCTCATGGAAACAACAAAATAGGGGACAAATAAATGAGTAGGATTCTCAGTGTTCTGCTTCAGAACAACATCACTCTGCCCCCTGAAGAACAGCAGGAGCAGGTTGTATTTGTATGAGCCTCGAGGAGTTAGCAGCGGGTAGACACACAGCAACCTGAAGTTCATCCCAGCCAGGAGCAGTTCCCTTCTAACGGGCTGCCTGTGCAAAACTGACGTTCTGGATTTGGAGCTAGAAAGGCTGGCTCTGCCCCAAGGTAGGTGACCCCCAACCTCCCTGAGCCTCAGCTTCCTTATCTGTAAAAATAGAGCAATGCCCATCTTGCAAGGCTGCTGGAAAAAATAAACACACCACCAGTGTGGAAAAGCCCCATACAGAGAATAGGACATGCCAGCATGATTACTATAACTGTCTGCACAGAAAAAGCAGGTCTCATTAAAAGTCAAATTGTGGGGCAGGGCTGGGGATTTAACGCAGTGGTTAGAGTGCCTGCCTCACAAACACAAGGCCCTGAGTTCAGTCCCCAGCACCCCTCCCCCCAAAAAAATTGGGCGGGGAGCATATGAGGCCCTGTGCAGTTAGGCCTCAAATGAGTGCTTCAACCATGCCCATCCCTGCCCCACTCCTGCACAACAGCAACTCTCCCACAAGCCCCAACTCGTACCCTTCCCAGCCCAGGGCACACTTGCCCTCTTGGCCTGACACCCACTAGTCCTTCCACACTGCTCAAACGGCCCCTTCTGAACTTTAGGACCCTATACCCAGGGTTATAGCTGTTTTGTTTGCAATTGCCCCATACTTGTTCTGATCCAGCATTTGCTCAGTATTTGACTTTGTACAAGTTCATCTCTCTGGGCTTTTGTGTCTCACTGTTTGGCTAATAACACTAACTACCCACCTTCAAAGAGTCCTGAGAGTGCCCTGTCACACGGACCATCAGCGGCGGCAAGTGTGCTGTCAGCACGGCCTTCTACTATGGTCCCTCACAGTAATTGTCCAGGTTAGGTCAGGTCGATATGGGTGAGGACCAGGCCAGGTTGACACAGCCTCCCAGAGTGCATGGCACTAGCCATCCACACACAGCTGACACCTAACTCCTACTAGCAGGTGCATTTGGCAGCACTCAGATGTCCTTTACCATGGAACAACTGGTTTTATTGTTTGAGTTACTTATTCTTCACAAAATTTCTGAGATGGGGGTTAGCTGGAGCCAAGCCCCCTCCTCCTTTTCTTGGGAAAGTATAATCACATCTGTAAGCAAAGCGTGGATCTGAATAATGCTAGGAGCAACATGACCAGAGAAGAATGTTCACTGCATTAACAATCAGACACAAACACCTCCAAATCCCAGCCCCCCTTACTAGCTGTGAGACCCAGAAAGTCACCTGACCTCCTAAGCCTTAGTTTCCTCATTTCTGTTCAGATATTTCTTGACCCCATACATGGCCCTATGACAATAGCTGGAAACACAGAATAATAAAATAAGCCCAGTCTATAAGAGCTCATGGGCAGAAGGTGTGTGTGCAAAGGAGGGAAGGAGGCAGAGATTGCTGAGGAAATGGAGAGCAGGATCCCAACCCTCAGGAGACCCAGGCAAGAGGAGAAACTCAGAACTGATCATGAAGACTGAAGAGACTTTTTCCAGAGGAAGGAAGGCACAGAGGGCAAGGCAGGCAAAGCTTGGGAACATCATGGTGTGCAGAGGTCCACGCAAGACTGAAAGGTAGTACCACTTGGTGTAGCTAAGAAGAGTCTGCTTTATGCTCACAACTCTGCCTCAACCCTGGAACAGCTGCCAGCATGTCATGGGCCCTATGGAAACTGCAGGGAGGGACAAAGATGGCTGCAGAGGGGCCAGGGCCAGCCTAGTAAGGCTTGGGCACTGTGCTCAGGAGGCTGGCATCTGTCCTGCAGGTGGTAGCAGGCCTGGAGGACTTTGACCAAGAAGGAGAGGGGGCCAGTGCACAGAGGAGCAGGCAGAGGTGGGAAAGCAACTGTGAAGGCTACAGCATCACACTTAGGCAGGAAGGCGTGAAGAGAGGAAGAGTAGGAAATGGACCAGGCGGGGGGGTGGGGCAAGCTGGGTTTGGAAGGGGCAGGGTGGCCCCCAGTTTTCTCCCCCAGGACCTCACAGATTGGTCTCCCAGGGCCAGCCACATTGCACTATACTGGCTTACTGGTCTGTCCCCAAAAAGGGTACCTTGTGGCTGAAATGTCTTTGTTTATCCCCCGAGCCACTCAGAACAGGACTTCACGCATGAAGGAGATCCAGGAACACCTGGGGAACTTGGGCAGGTGAGGGGCAAAAGAGTTCCCGTGGGGTAGGTTTGAGACAAGCTGGCCTTGGCAGGACTATGGACATCTACTCAGGGACATCCTTCAGGCTGCACATGTACACATGTGTGAGCACATGTGTGCATCTCTGTGTGGTTATGTATGTGCGTGCATGTGTATTTAGTAGCTCGTGTGCTTTAATGCTTTGAGCCACTTTGTTCTCTCTGTGATAGGAGAGGGAGGGAGGTCTATGGGCAGCTGCAGCACTGCTACAATGGAGAAAGTTCTGTGGTCTCTGGGCCATGGGCGTTAGGGAGCAAGCCTGTCACATCCAAAGACAATGATGATGTGATGGTGACCTTGAGTTGACACAGACATTCTGACAGCCACAATTACCACACTGCAGGAGAAGCCACTTTGTCCAATGCCCCTAGCCTACTCCCTCCTCCCCTTAATATATAACCCCATTTGTTAGAAGTTGTTTTCTCCTTTAAAAATCAATACCCAAGAGGAAACCAGATGTTGGAAAACACTCAGTGCCCAGTTCACCTGGGGACAACACCAGTTCTGAGTCCGGTGTCCCCTGGGGCTTAAAGAGGACAAGCGGTTGCTTTCCACTGGCTGCTTCAACAAACCCCTAGGGCCAGGTCCTGCCCCAAAGTGCTGAGAGCCATCAGATGGGTCAGGCCCAGCAGCTGGGGTTCCGACAACCCTCAAGGGACTCTCACTGTGGCCGGGCTAAAGCTGTGTGTTGTCATGTGCAAAGTAGAAGGAGAGGCACTCACTCCAGAATGAGGAAGACTGTGGCTCTACCCTGCAGCATTGCTTGGCCACATCCTCTGTGCCAGTCTTTCCTGTCCAGTAGTTCTGGTGCACGATGGGGCTGAACTCTGGAGGGAGTTAGAATCTGCACTGATGGGTCCCTGGCAGCACACCTAGTGGGTGGGTGACCCGGCCCATCTCTGGACACCATCTCCCTGCATAGGTACACAGGAATGGGTACACTGAGACTCTGATAAACAGGAGAACAAGGGAAATGTCGCGCTGTCCACGGACCGCACTCCACACAGGAACTGTCAGCCAGATTCAGCAATCTTATCCTGAGTAAAAGAACAAAGTCCCAGAAAAACCCCATGGGATCATTTAACAAAGTCCAAAAACGGACAAAGCACACTTAAGTAAGACAAAATACAAAGAGCAAGTGGATGCCATGTGCCAAGTTCAGAGTGTCGGAGCCCCAGGGGTGTGTATGGGAGGCGCCTTGGTGGCACGCTGTCCCGTCAACTGATGGGGGAGGAAGTGTTCACATTATGTTAGACATGTTTTTCTAAATATGAAATATTTTATCAGAAAAAAAAGTCAAGCCAGTAGCTGGGTCTATTTCTGGAACACTATTGTGTTTAAAACAATACAACTTCCCCGAGCAGGGAAATATCCCACACCCTGGCCCCCAAGAAAATGGACTGGACCTCAGGAAAAATGAGGTAAGGAAGAGTGACTAGCGAAATGAAAAGGGAAACTGGGTCACCGTCTCCTGGATTGTCTTGGGTGGCCAGTGGCTCAGGGTGGCCAGTGGCTCAGGAGGACTCTGACACAGAGCTATCTTCCTGCCTGAAGGAAGCCTGCTCCAAACAGCACCACCCCTAGGAATGGTCTCCCTGGAAGGAAATCCTAGGAAGCCGCTCTGGGCAGCAGAAGCTGCAGCCAGCTGAGGATGGGAGTGCGCTAGGGTCAGAGCTTGCATGGCCGGGTGGCCACACTCATTCTCATCCTCATCTGCATGAAGAAAGACAGGAAGCTGTGGTCTGCCCAGGCTGTGTGCTCTGTCAGAGAGGAAGGGGACAGAAATGAGAACTATCTCAGCCCATCCGGACTGGGAATCAAGACCAATAAAAATAGACAACTGACAGTAAATTTGGTCAGGAGGGGGAGCAGGTGCCGGCCTGCTCGCCCAGGGCCAGGAGGGATACTCAGACATCTCAGGGTTGTTCAAGGCGATTCTCTACACCTGCTACTCCTGCTGGAATGCCCTGCCTCCTCAGCCAGGGCTAACTCTGACTGCCTTTCACTGGCTGTGATACCTCCTCTTCCAGGATGTCCTCTCTCACCTGCCACCCTACTTCCTGCACCCCGAGTCATGTTGCCCCTGACCGTGAGCCCACTGGTAGGCAAGCCCTGGTCCTTGGACTTCCAGCTTCCCTTGTTCTTGTCCCAGGGCCCCAGCCCAGCTCCTCTTTTGTGGGTACTTCTCATGAGGAGTCCAGGAGAAGAGCCACTGCCACTGGAGGCAGAGAGACCACAAGGACCAGCTCTGCCCCTTACCAGCCACAAGACAGGAGAAATAGCCACACAAACCGGGAGAGGGTATTGTGCAGGGGAAAGTGCTCCACAAGCATTCCACCTCTGCTCACTGCGGGGAGATGCCCAGTGAATGCCTGGCACGCTGCTCCACCCAGACTCAAACTCTGGAGGGCCCACCTATTGTTCCTATGGCTCTCTGGGTCTGATAACATAGTAGTGACAATGTCTGTTGCTTGTTCCTTTAATCGATGTTCAGTGATGTATATATACTCATGCATTCTCTCTCTCTCTCTCTCTCTCTCTCTCTCTCTCTCTCTCTCTTTCTCTCTCTCTCTGTGTGTGTACTGGAGATTGAACACAGGCCTTTACACTGAGCTACATCCTCAGCCCTTCTTCTTCTTTCTAAGAGACAAGGTCTAAATTGCCCAAGTGATTCTCCTGCCTCAGACTCCCAGAGTGCTGGAATTACAGACCATCACACCTGGCTCACATATATTCTCTTATGGATCCTCTCAACAATCCTCTGAGAATGTGTCACCACATTTCACAGATGTGGCACCTCAGGTTCAGCCAGCTCAGCCACGTAGCCAACGGCACATAATTGAAAGCGTGGAAACAACAATGTGCACCCCAGAAAGTTTGACACCCAAGCCCAGACCACTGACCCTAAGGCACTGCTTTGCTAAGTGTGGCCCCAGTCTTCTCACGCCAGCCCCCCAGCCCCCACCGCCCTCCATGTGGGCTCTGCAACACCTCCAACAGTAGGTTCTTACTTGTTGTTAGAGGGGACTGTAAGACCATCTGACCAAATTCAGACACCTCTGTAATGCCTCCAGCCCAGAGAAAGTTCAAAGTGGCTTCCTCTCATTCATTCGCACAGCATGCTATAAACACTCTGCTGTGTCCTACATTCCCACACAAGGTGTACACTAGCAGTGATACCCTGGTAGGCTGAGGTCTCCCTGTCTCCCCATACCCCAGGTGGGGGCTCCAGCTGGGCCCTGAACATAGCACCAGCAAGAAGGGTTAGAGAGACAAGGGGTGTCGAGAAGGCTGAGAGGCACCTACAAGGCTATTCTACAAAAGCTACCCTATCAGACTGGAGCAGTAAAAATACATCCCCAACTTGGTGTGTACGTGTGTCTGTGTGTGTGTGTGCATGTGTGCATATGTGTGTGTGTGTGTGCGTGTGTGTGTGTGTTATCCTCTGAGGACGCCTAAAGCCCTTGCCCTGGAAGGGTACACTCTTTCCCTACAGCCCAGGAGGGTGCTCTCCCTGCCACTCACAGAGGAGGGCACAGCTTTGCATTGGCCCTTGCAAACAAGTGGTGAGGCTAAGAGGTGGGACTGGGAGCCTAGGGCATCACTTAGCATAACCTAAGCTCTGTTCCCTGCCTGTTCCTCCTCACTTTCAAGGCCAGAGGCAAGGTGACTCCCCCATTAGACACCCAGCCCATGCCCAAGTCCAGAGAGAGAAAGAAAGAGGGAGAGAGAGAGAGAGAACATGATGAATACAAGGGGAAGGGTTGTTCCAGGAACCCAGGTAGCCCCTGCGCGCCATTCACCCTGGTCCATTGAGGCATCCACTTCTGGTACCTGGAACTGCAGGAACTTCCAGGAGCCACACACAGGTCTTCAGGAGCCCTGAGGAAACAAAGGCACCAGCTACTTCCTCATGCATCTAGGAACACACACACACACACACACACACACACACACACACACACACACAGAGGGAGGAGGCCAGGCCTTGATCAGGGCTGGGGAGGGACCTTCCACAGAGGTGGATGGTGTGAATCAGACAGTGACATCAGTTTTAGATGAATTTGATCGTATAATCTGGAGAAGCCTAGTGGGGACAGTCAGCTAAGCCACAGGTTCATCTAAAACTGACCAAGGCTTTGGGCCCAGACACTTCCACTCCTTGGAGTCCAACCCTCGCCCTGACCTAGAGTGGGTCGGACTCCCTGGAGTGGGTCAGCCCTGCAGTCCTACTTCAGGAGCTCCTCTACCACTCGGGGAATGAGCCTGGAGGAGAAGGGGCCGTGTACCCAGGCTGGGTCCTGCTCTCCTGCTGGGTGGAGGCAGTGAAGATGGGGACTCTCATCCACTTCCCCTTCCTGCCTTCTTTCATTGCTCCAACTCTCCTTAGGATATGGGGCTCACAGAAAAGTCTCCCCCTGAGCCCTGCCAGCTCAGCCTTTACCTCTGGCCGTTCCCCATGGCCCTCACCCCTTCTCTACTCCTCTCCAGATTAGGGAACCACGCTCCACACTGCTCTTGTCAAGGGAGAGGGCAGATCAGGGCCAGGGCAGCCTCCTGTTGTGATTCCTGAGCCCAGACATTGCCTTGTGGGCCCCGCATACTCCTCAAGTTCAGCAACCTATGCCCAGGCCATCCCCTCCAAACCTGTTCCCCACAGAGCTCACCTCAGTGACCATGGCACCCCTCTCTGCTAACCAAACCAGACCCCTGGATTGGCCTGGCCCCTCCCTGTTCACTGGCTGATGCAACTAGTCAGGCTCAGGCCTCCAGGTGCTACTGCTGGCCACGGGCCATCCATCTGGTCTTCCGGTCCCCATCCCAGAATGAGCCCCAGCCTCTCAACCCTGACCACTTTAAGTCTCTTTAAACCTGATCACTGAGGAAACAAACATCAAGACAGGGTTAACCAGGCAACAGATACACTGGGGGGACGCCTGTGAGCTACCACAGGGGAGCAGCTGGGAAGGCTGGGAGAAGCCTCAGAACTTGTGAATAGGGGGCCAGAATCACAATGTGACTTTATTTGGAATGAAAGTCTTTGCAGATGTGATTAGCTGAGATGAGGTCACCTTTAGAAAAGAGGGGTGCACATAGAAATGCACACAGCACAGAAAGCCATGTGAAGACAGAGGCAGAGCCTGGAGAGAAGCAGCTGCAAGGAATGGAGCGTGACAAACTGCTGGCAGGCACTAGAAGAGGCAGGACAGCTTCCTCTAGAGCTCTCAGGGGAGCCAGCTCTGTGACATCTGGCTTGTGCACCTCTGCCTTGGTGTGGCCAGCACCGTGAAGGGCATTTGGCACATAGTCTGTCTGCTCAAAAGCATTGTTGTTGGGAGGCTGAGACAGGAGGATCAGGAGTTCAGTCTCAGTCTAGACAATTTAAGGACTTAGTGCAATCCTGTCTCAAAATTCACAAAAAATTAAAAAGGGCTGGGGTTGTAGTTCAGTGTGAAGACCCTGAGCTCAATCCCCAGTACTGAAAAAAGGCATCATTTCAACAAATGAATGGACAAATCTTGCGCTGTTACTTTTGCATAAACTGCAATGGGACCAATTTATTCATTCAGCGGCTGCTGGAACCTCTCAGGTTGGTAGATGTGCCAGGCTCTGGAATGCAGAGGCGATCAGTGAGGCATGAGTGATACAGACCCAAGTAAGGAGCCCCATTCGGCAAGGCGTGGAGTGCAGGCGAGGGGTGTGAGACCCCCATTAGATTCCCACAGCATGGTGCCTGCCTGTCACTGCAGGCCTGCTGCTCATCAGTCAGTGTGTGGATACCTGTTTAGGTATTATGCCATGCACAGTTCCACCCTCCCAGGGCCTCCAGCAGGCAGAGCCCCTCACCCTGCTTTCTTCCTCCCCCCCAGGGGTGGGATTCCCCATCTTCCCCCTGCCAGGCCCTCTCGGCCCCCATTCCAGTGGTGGTAGCACTGACAACCTCTTGCTCAGTCACACACAGCACTGCACCCTACTTATACTGAATAATGACCAGTGGGTACCAGGTCTGCTTGTTCTGGTCCAGCACTGCCCAACATGGGAAATTAGCCACTTGTAAGTTCAAATATATGAGATTTCACAGACATAGCACAGAAAAAGAATGCAAACTATCTCATGACTAATGTGTACACCAATTACATTTTGCCATGATAATCTTTAGTATACTGAATTACATAAACTGTATAATTAAAACTAATTTTACACAAGTCTTTTTACTTGTGTCAATGTGTTTTCTAAAATTATTCCTGTGGCCAAAATTCTATTTCTTTTGGACAGCACTCATCCATTTTTAATCAATCTCTTGAGAATGAAGTCTGGGAGACAATCCACCAATCCACCTCATCTAATGTTACTTGAGCGCTAAGAGTCAGGCGTGTGGAGATAAATCAGACAAGTTCTTGCCCTCTGTGACCTCCCAAGACATCAGGTAAACTTCCCAGGCCATATTCTAAGGTCAAGGGGGACAGAGGACTCAAACTCAGGCTATGGGAGCCGCTCCATGTGATGCCCGAGTATGTCAAATGTGAGTGTTGGTCTTTCTTTCTTGGAAACACTGATTTCACCATGACTGACAGAGAACACGGTGCCTGGAGCCAACTCTGCTGTGGGCTGGACACTGACTGGGTGACCTTCACATAACACTGCTTCACTCTAAGTGAAGCAGGTGGTCGTCCCTAGGGCCGCAGAGGGGAAACTGAGGCGATGTGGGGCACACCTGCATTGTCAGGCCCCAGCAGTCTCACAGGTCAGGGATCCCAATTCCATTCCACTCCAGCAAACACAGACAGGGGAGGAGCATTTACAAATGTGACAAGTATAGTTTTGTATTTACTATGGGGTTTTTTTTAAACAATCATTTTGAACCTATTGCTATTAAACCTCTCTTTAAAAAGTCTGAACAAGAAGCCACGTGGACCTATAATTCCGTTATTTTCCTTAAGATGAATTCTTTATTTAGACTAACATCTGTTTATGTAAAGTAAGCTTACCTTTCCTAAGTCAACTACATGCACCTCAGGCTCTTGCAATCACTCACACGACTTTTGGATCCCCAAATTCTCCAGAAAGACGGTCCTTGTCACTTTACCACACTGGCAGAAATTTGGTGATTGCTACCAAGGTCCCGGGTTTCATTTTTGCCAAAAGCAGTTCTGCCTCCCTCTGACTTTTTATATCACAAGAGTTAACCGCCTGCTCTCCTGGCATCAACGATCTCTTGCAAACTTTCTAACTCATCCATACTGGAAATATTTGACAAATGCTCCCTTGGTTCCTTGGTTCTAACTGGTGTGAGGGAAGTACCAAAAGAAACAGAAAATGACTGTATTTGTACAGGTTCTTCATGATCTTCTGAGCTTGGTGGAGTTCTTGTTAACTCCAGCACATGAAGAGACACCAGCATATCAATAACAGCATCATTTGTTGAGTTTTACAATGATTGGACCGGGAGTGTAGCTCAGTGGGGAACACTTGCCTCACATGCACCAGGCCCTCAGTTCCATCCCCAGCATGGAAATGAAGGTTTCTAGAATCATTTATGTACTTCCACTACTGTTGGGGCTCAGAACATGACACCCTAAACTCCAGCACTTTTGATCTGCTGAGGACTTTGCATGGAAGGACACTGGAAGTGTCTTTCTGGCCTCTTTCTGCCATCGGTTCTCTGCTCCCTCCCCTCCAAGGGAAGCCATAAAAACCAGACTCCTTCTCCCAGAAGTAGGTCATGGAAATTGGAGTCCCTCTTCCCCAAAGCCAGTCATAAAACCTGGAAAGATCACTCAAATAGTTCTCTGTCTCTCTGTGTGGTCATGAGGAGGTTCTCTGACCTGCCCTGTAGAGGTAGGCTTAGTCTAGATCCTTATTCCAGAAGGTACCGCCCCACCCTTGGAGGAAGGATTGTTGTACAGAGGCCAAGAACAATCCAAACAGAAGAACCTGGTGCATTTTCTTGGATACACATAGCTTGGGGACTCCCCGTAGTCCTTCTCCATAAAGATGATACTCAAGACTAGGCACAGTAATGCATACCTGTAATCGTAGTGTTGTGGTTTAGATCTAAAATGCCCCCTAAAGGTCTCCCATTTGGAGGTCGGGCCTGGTCAGAAGGTCCCTGGTGGGACCATGACTCGGAAGGGTATATTCTTGTCACTGACTCCTCCCTTTACTCTCTGCCTCTTGGCCACTGTGGTGGTGAACAACTTTCCTCTGTTATGTCTTTTCTGCCTCAGAGCCAGGCAGCCAGCCAGGCAGCCAGCCAGCCAGCCCGCACGGAACCTGAAGTTATAAGCCAAAATAAACCTCTCCTCTTTTAAGTTGGGAGTGTCAGGTATTTTGACACAGTGATGGAAAAGCTGATACCAAAAACTGGTACTAGAAATGCAGTCCTCACCATGACTCCACCTGACTGTGTGGTTCAGAATACTTTAGAACTGGTTTGGGGGAACGATTTGGAAAAGTTTGGAGAAGTGGTCTGCAGAATCCCTAGACGACTGAAGGAGTGCTTGATGTGCAATTACTGGTCAGAGTTCAGAAGCCTGGAATGCTGACAGGAACGTAGACAGTAACAACCAGGTTCAGGGTGTTTCACTTTGAAACAAGGACTCCATTGGCATTTGGACCAGAGTCCACATGTGTTACACACTAGCAGAATATTTGTCTACATTTTGTCCATTCCTGCCACTTTTCAGGAGAATTAGATCAAGGCCAGTGGACTAATTAAGCTGGCAAAGGAAATTTCAAGGCAGCCCAATATTCGGGCTGACATGGATGTTGCTGGTTGCTTTGACTGCAGTGAGAATCAAGAGCAAATAGCAGAACCGAATGATTTGAAAAGTTTGCAGTTTCAACAGAAAGGAAGACCCTGCAAAGTTGGGGGCAAAGGAGAACGTGGTTGCTGGAAAGATTAGCATTAAAATAAGCCAACAACTTTGTCCAGGGAAAGGAAGAAAGATGTCTTAGGGCATCTCAGAAATCAGCAAGACTACCAGACTCAGGGATGCAAAAGTGAATCTTTCATTTGAGAAGAGAGTCCCTGGAACGCCTTACCCTTCAAGACCACCCAAGGAAGTCTAACCCCAATTCAGCCATCCAAGCACTCAGAAACAGCTGCAGCCATTGTCCAGAAAAGCCCAGATGCTGCTCAAGCTGGTGGCTGACCTTGGTGTCACCCACCATGTGCTGCTTTTTCAGGCATGCAGAATGCAAGATTTATAGGTCACAGAGGAGTTCACTCAGATTTTGGAAGAAGGCCTGGGAGGCCAGGCAAAAAGTGTGACAGGGTCACAGTCCCTGCCAGGTAACCTCGACAGGGTGATACATGAAGTTGTGAGAGTGAAGCCAAAGACACAGTGGAGCCCCCAGGAAGCTGGAGGTTTTAGAAACATCTCCTGAGGAAAGCTACAGGCAGTGAATGGAGCCAGCACAAGAGGGAGGCTAAGTAGGCTACAACGAGCAAGGCCACAGGCAGCGGCAACCCCAGCCCTTTGGAGCTCACATCTCACCACAATCTGCCCTAGTGCTGAACATGGAGTTACAAGATTCAGTGTTTGCCCTGCTGGGTTTTGGTCTTACTTTAATCTGATTTCTGTCTATTCCCCTATGCCTCCCTCTTGGAATGGGAATATTTACCCTGAGTCATTCTAAATTGGAGGTGGTTCAACTTTTTTTTCTTTTACACAGGTTCACAGCTAAGAGTTTGCCTTCGGTCTCAGAAGACACTTTGGATTGGGCTTTTCAGCAATGCTGGAACTACTAAGACTTTGGTGACTCTTAGAGATGGACTAAATGTATTTTGCATAATGAGATGGACATGAGTCTTTCAGGGGTCCAGGGACAAAATGTCATGGTTTAGATCTAAAATGCCTCACCAAAGTCTCACATTTGGAGGTAGGGCCTGGTCAGAAGGGTGGATCACTGGGGTTATTACTTGGAAAGGTGTATTTGTCTCTGGCTCTTTCATACACTCTCCGCTTCCTGGTCATCATGTGGTGAGCAGCTTTCCTCTGCCATGCTTGTTCTGCCATGCCATTTCTGCCTTGGAGGCAGCCTACCATGGACCGAATCCACTAAAACTGTGAGCCAAAATAAACCTGTCCTATAAATTATGGGTGTTGGGTACTTTTTCCCAGCAACAGGAAAGCTGATGAATACACCCAGCTACTTGGGAGGTTGAGGCAGGAGGATCATCAGTAGAGGCCAGCCTGTGTAGTGAGATCTTGTCTCAAAATAAAATTTAAATAGGAGGGCTGGGGATATAGCTCAGTGGTAGGGTACACCTGGGTTTGACAGCCAGTAATGTAAACAAAACAGGGCAGTGGTGGTGGGTCTGAAGCCAGGAGTCTGGCCCCATGTCCACTTACCCAGAGAGGTATAGGACCCCATGGTGGGCAGTAGAATACAGTGTTGTCAATACTCTGTTCCTGAAATCTTGTCCCATCAGCTTGAAACTGTCCTGGCTGGGGAAGTTTGTTAACCTGACCTCTCTGGCAGGTACACCACTGTGCCTCCTGTCTGTGGCCATGGGTGACCCCCAAGGTTTCTCCTCCCCAGAGCAGAAGAAAGGGGCCAAAAGTTGAACTGATCATCAATGGCCAATGATGTAGTCTAACATGCCTATGTAATGATACTGCCTTAAAAACACAAAGAACAAGATTTGGGGGCTTCCCAATGGCCAAACACATGATGGTGCACAAGAGCCCCACACCCCCTCCTATGTGCATCACCCATTGCCTCTCCTCATCAGCATTCCTTTGCATCCTCTGTGATCTGCCTTGTTGTAAACAGATAAATGTAAGGAAAGTGTTAATGAGCCTGTGCACCACTCCATCAGATTAATGGAAACCAAGAAGGAGGTTGTGGAAACCCTGATTTATAGCCAGTCAGTTATGAGCATGGGTGAGAACCTACTACTTGCAACTGCCATTGTTCAAAGCTGAGCCCATAGCCTGTGGGATCTGATGCTGTCACCAAGTGAATAGTGTCAGAACTGAGTTAAATTAGGGGACAGCAGAGGGAGCTGCTAGAGAAAAGCAGCTTGGTGGGAGTAAGTCCCTGCACACATGTCTGCACCAGAGTTATAGTACCCCAGGCAAGGGAGAAGGGAAAAGCCAGTTTTATTTCAGATGCTGGTTTACTAATTCCCACGTAGCTGTCTGACATGAATATTGTTATCCCATTTTACAGGGCAGAAGGCTGAGAGCAGGATGAAGGTCCTCAAGTTGCTGTCCTTCCCACTCTGCAAACCCTGCCACCCCATAAGATCTGGAGGAAATGTTGCAGTCTGCAACAGGACAGCAAGAAGACATTGTGCACTTAGTAAAGCCTGCAGACCTCCAAAAGCCACTGTGTGAAGACTGTTCCACTGAGGACTGAAGCACTGTCTGTTATAGTGTCAGCAGGTCACCTGCTCAGGAGTCACTTAAACCCCGTAGGACTCAGTTTCTTCATTGCAGAGAGGTGAGCCAGTGTGAGGCTGATGTCAACCACTTCTGGGACCTAGCACTGTCCTTTCATGTGTGTTGCCTATTTGTTTTTAACCCTTTCTTCCTCAAAGTTGGGGAAACCCCAGGAGAGCTACCTGAGGCCCTGTCTAGGGTGGGAGGAATATGTTTCCTCAGCTTTAAGAACCTTCTGGATCAGGCAGCAGCCTGTGGAATTGAAAGAGGAAGCGTCCTTCAGTGTACCTCCCCGTAGTGATGTCACACTTCCTTGCTTTGTTCAGCAGGCTGGGTCCGCCCTTCCCCTGGGAACACCTCACCTCACTACCCAACTGCAGCTCCAGAACAGTACAGAAGCACGCGGGAGCCACACAGGCAGGGCCAGCGCTTTCAAAGAGTTTCTTTCCTCTTTAGAGCCATCTGGCTGCCTTTGGAGGACAGCTTCTTAGAGGTCCATCTCCATGAACCAGCACTCAGGGAGTCTTCTAGGGGCCACAGGGAGCCTGCTTTGACAACTTGTTTTTAAACAATACAGCTCTTTGTTTCAAATGAAATCTTGGGCAAATCCCAGTGGAGCTGGGATGGGAGCCTGAAGCGTGACCTTCCCCTGTCCCTTTGTCCTGTGACTGGGACCTGCAGAGGATCGCCGGGCCTTGAGGACGTAGTGCTTCCAGGTCCGGACCTCCTGGAGTCCCCCTAACTTCCCTTCTGCAATAGATGGTATTGGAGCAAGTGTTCCTTGGCTGTCTGGCACCATGCACATACTTTACACACATCCTCTGGCTTGCTGTCTGTCTGGGTGCCCCAGGATGCAGACTAACCATGTCGGCCACCCCTGTGGGCTCTGCCCCTATGTGGAGCCCACCTTCTTATGTTTTATAAAACTCAGGGTGTAGAGAGTGCATGAGAGGTTCAGAAATGGCAAATAAAAGAGAGTTCTTGGCTCTCATGTGTGAGTTTTCATGATAGCCCATACCGTGTTCCTCAGACACAGTGTGTACTTTCACTTTTGCTTTTACCTTCTTTTTCTCTTTGTTTGGCCCAAGTTCAATCTACAGAGTTGGTTTCTCTCATACCCATTTATCCCATGCTTTTCAAATAAACACGTGACACCATTAGAAAAAAAAGAAAGAAAGTTCTCAGGACACAGTAAGTGCTCAATAATGACTAAAGCAAGTATCCATCTCCCTTGGAAGTCTAGACATCTGAGTTCTGGTCTGGCTCTGTCTGTAATTAGCAAGTGCTTCCTCAGGAATCAGTTTCCTCTCTCATGAAGGAGGGGCCTGAGCAGGAGCCTGAGTGAGAGCCCTTTTGCCACAGACTCTATGCAACTCTTGCTACCAATAGAGGGGTTGCTAGAGGTCCTTCAGCCTGGGTCAGGAGATGTGGCTTCTGCCCCCGCATGACTACGGCCAGGCACTTCCCTCCTGGGCCCCTGGTTCCTCCTCAGTCTGGGGTGGGGTGGTCATGTGTTCTGACACCAGAGAGTCTGTGGCCGTCCTGCATCCTGACTCCAGCCTCAATGAGCAGGTTACAGGGCCTCAAGAGGATGAGCCCCAGCCTGGACTGTGGCCAGGCCTACCTGCAGTTAAGGTCAGGGACAATGATCCAGGAATTGCTGGGCGGAAGTACCATCCTGCGCCCAGAGAAGGGCACCTGCAGGAAGAGGCCCTCGGGGATGCGCCAAATGTTTCTCCATCTCTTATCCACTCATGTTCTCTAAACCAGTGATTCTCGACTGCGGGAAATTCTGTCCTTCGGGATATTTTGCGAGTTCTGGAAACATTTTTCATTGTCCCAGCCATGGGGAAGGTGTGCCACTGGCATCTAATGTGGTGAGGTCAGGGGTGCTGCTCACCACCCTGCAGTGCACAGAGTGGGCAGTCCCCACAACAAAGATGATCCAGCCCCGAATGCCAAGTGTCAAAGTTGAGAAGCTCTGGTCCACACCACATCCCATCCACTCTGCAAAGCCCTGCCTCAATTCTGTCCCTCAGGAAGCCACCACAGCCCCCCGTCTCCACTGTGCTCCACTGGCCTTCAGTCAGGGTTTTCCGAAGTTCTTGGTGGCAATCATAGAAACACCCCCCAACCCGACCCCGAGAAAGAGCCCCTCTCATCTTACATTTCATCCCTTCATTCACCTTGTATTGTAAAATGAGCACAGCTACAGAGAAAGGGGTATAGCACACACACTGCTTAGCAAATACCATGAAGCGCACCCTTGTAGTCACCTTCCACACCAAGAGAGACTGTGCATGAAAGCCTCTTCCGTCCCACATCACAACCACAGCACCGCCTGCCCTCAGGCAACCACTGTCCTGACTTTTGCAGAAATAGCCTCATTGTGAGCTTTGGTTTACAGTGTTGTCACTCAATTGTTTTCTAGATGATCTAGCTTTATCTTGTCCTTTTGAAACACTCAGGATCATCTTGTGAGCCTCTTTGCAGCTGCATGCTTCCTCCCCCTTGTGCTGCTAACCATGCCTATCATAACTACCCAAACCACATCAGTGCCTTCACGTGTTCCCCACCTTCTGTCCCCTCAGCCCCTTGCCCAAGTCCATGTGGCCAGAGGACTTGCATCGCGCCCCCTGCTCTCCCCTTGT